>VXBX01007080.1:217939-231414 GCA_013400415.1 Scytalopus superciliaris | reverse complement strand
TTTTTTTTGAGTTTCAGTGGGTTATATAAGTTTCCGTAACAGTTCTTTTTATGCCAATTTTTTAAAATGTCAGCGAGGTTGGGGTGGGTTTTTTGTTTTGTTTTGTTTGATAGATTCCACAGGAACATGTGGCACTGGTGCAAGGATCTTGTTTAAGAGAATGGGCATTTGGAGTTAAAAAAAATCCCCACGCAGCAATTAGGCGGCTCTTGCCGCTCATTGGGGATGTGACACAAGTGGGTGATAGTGGCTTTCACCTCTCACACTCCCTTCTCTCCTGCCTGATTCCTAGAACAATCCCTGTCAGAAACACTCTTTGAAAAAGGCTGCATTAGACAATGGCTCTTCACCCTTATTTTACGCTTTAAGTAGTGGAGCAGAATGCTGTAAGGGGCTGAAAACAAGGCGTAATCTGAGAAAGACGCGCAGGCATTGTTATAACTGTGAAAACCAGAAGAACCCCTTTCAGAGCCATGACTGAAAGTGCTATGAAGACCTTTAGTCCTTTGCACTCTCCCAATCACCAATTAGACAAACATTAACATCAATTAAGCTGTTATACGGCACAGGTTCCATATAATTACCTTAATGGGTTGACGCTTTCTTTAGCAGCAATTTCTTAAACAAACTTCATCTTTTGTGCAACAGGCTAAGAAAATTTTCAGCAGGGAGCATTTCCTTTTGTCAAGTTTTCTAAAGAGACAGCTGAATTGTTCTATTTAACAACAAACACCTTCACTAAGGACCCTCGTCTTGTCCCCGTTCCCACCACATTTGACTACTAGGCTCAAAGCTTATTAACCATCACAGACAAAAAACTGACTAGCCAGGGGAGTACAGACACATGCAGGGAGGGCAGTACACAAAGAGCCTGTGAGCCTGGCACTGGTTTGCAAGCAGACCCTAGGAGAAAGCACCAATTGAATTAGTTGCCTATTTAGTATCCAAAGAGCCAGATCTGTCCTTACCAAAAGCACAAAGAAAACGAAATAGAAAAACAGGATCTTGCTCATAAAACAAGACAAATCTGTCTAATTTATTTTGTACCAGTAAGTGCTAATTAAATGCAAGCTACTCAGATTCTTCCTGTTCCTGCATCACCTAATTCTCTTAGAATCATGACAATGCTAGTCTGATTTTTCCCCCTGTTTAACAAACATTCATTTGAAATGTAGTTAAATACAGCTATAAAATGCAACCCTTATATCACTTCTATTTTTATTTTATGTTATATCCCGGTGTTTTTACTTTGCTGTGAAAATAGTTGGGAAGGCTGAAAATGGGGGTGGGGAGGACAGAGGGGTGAAAAAAGAACTCGGCAGAAAAAAGTCCTTAAACTATCCTTCTCCATGATGAGGAACAAATGACTTGAGGTGCCTATGGTGACCCATAATTGTTTTCTGAAAGCCAAAGTATGTAATCAAGTTTTATTGCAATTGATTGAAAGTCAAAGGAATAACCTACTTAAACAACAACAATAATAATAATAACAACAACCATAATAATAATAGTAGAAGTACAAAGGGAAACTCTGCAATAGAAAAGGAAGCTGTTAGGCACACACGAATGCTTATAAAATGTGTTTTAATTTTTTTTTTGTAATCGTTCTACTTAGGAGATACTGTCTGGTCTAACAATGTGATAGCCAGTAGCCAATTAATTTTGCATATTTAAGGTCAGGGTCTGGGTGCTATGCACAAGTGCTTGGTCCATTAAATCTCAATCTAGTGAACACCAAACACCACATTAGGTCAAGGGCTCAAGGCTACAAAATTAAAAGGCAACTATGAGCTTATATGGAAGTCTTTAACCTCAGACAAGAGCCAGCAATGACTGAAGTCACAGAGGAATAACTGCTTGAAAAGATTAAACTTATACGCTGAATCACATTTATATAGCTAAAGTTATGCTTGTACTGTGATACAATTAAAGTTAGGCTTGATCTGCTGGGAATAGTGTATTAAAAAAAATATAGGATGAACACCAGAGATACTTTTCTATACATAAATTGCACTAGTTGTGTAATGTTCATAAGAACATACTTTTGAAAGGTTAATTTTTTTCAGTTTCTTCAGAGAACCGACAAATAAATCAACAACAGGTATACACACATATACATGAACTACTGATCAGATGGCACTGTGAGGGTGGGGACAAGAGAACTTGCTTGCATGTAGTTTTCAGTCACCACAACTATTAAAATGTAAGTTTTCACAGCTTTAACTGTATTTTCTTCCTGTGTGAGGAAGGTACTGCAATTAAAACTGTACGATGAAAAGAAAGTGGGAGTGATTGGGCAAGGAGTATTCACTGGCCTTCTGCCTATCTGCTGATGAAATTATGGTCTCTCACTTTGAGTCTCTCTCTCTCACACGTGTCCCAAAGAAATCTCGTGAGTACAGGAAACACATTCTAACAGCAAAATAAATCAGAAATCCTACCATCTAAGAAACTAATAATTCTTTAGGAATGTTTGGTGTCCCTACTAAGAAACACAGGATACTTGTCTCAGAAAATGAAATACAGTATAATCAAGTTTGCTATCCAACTTATTCGCCAGAGTAATATTGCCATCCTTGCATATGCTAAGCAAGGAAAGTAAACCAAATAAAGCTTGTGACTGCTTTCAGACTCATAAGCTAAGCAACTGCTGCTTGATTGATTGCAATAGATTAGATAGAAAAGTTAAACAAAATAAAGAAGCCTAGCAGTATATAAAGAGATTTTTTTCCAGCAAGTATGACAGATGTTGTAATGGTAACATGAATATAGCTAACATGAACACTGACAGCTTTCTGAGAGGAGAAACAACTCAAATATCTGACTGGATATCATTAATATATTACACAGTTGTGAAGAAAAGATTCTTTGCTTACTTACCAAATTGGAATCCAACTCAATTTATCACATATACCACTCTGGGAAGTCTGTTCCAAGAGAGGCCTATTCCTGTCACTTTTCCTTTCCCCCCCCCCAAAATCTGAATTTCTTATTAGCTTGTGCAAACAAGGAAGAATCATTTAGCTCTCGATACAGCACCTGAGACCGCAACGTCTTTCAGTCTGAATACTGAAGAGAAAACCAGGTGTATGCATAACAAAGCCAATACGTTCCTCACCTCAACCATCAAATCATTTCCTTGGTTTTCAAGAACCAAAGGCTTTCACCTTTCAAGTTTATATAAATGCTGAAAGCCAGGACTTTTCAAGTTTGTCATCAATATTTCAAATAATGATTTCTGTATTATATGGTATGATTACGTATTATCTGAATACCTACATATTATTACATAAGTTGCATTCATTGCTTCTGCTAACTTGAACTTTGTCCAAAATAATCTAGATATAAGACTTTCAAGAATTAAATTTTTTTTTGCAGTGAAAATTGTAAACAGAGATAGATCATGTCTGCTAATGCCAAGGAGTTTCAGATCATCCTATAGCCTACATCAGAAAAGCACAGGATCAAGACTGGTTTAATGTGATACCTTCGAGTTGTGAGGTACAGGGACTGAAGAACTGATCTACATTTATTTTCACTGTTTGTTGCACTAATGCCCTGGAAAAGTTCAGAAGACAATTGAGCTGGTAGATATCAGGATTCTAAGCTCACAATTCAGCTGTCTACCAGAAGGATTTTGAAGTAGCAAAAAATGCAGAGAAGGATCTCATGATCTTCTGAATCACAGTAGAAGTCCCCATTGCTCTCAAGCCTTTTCCATAATTTTGAGCATAATGTGTCAGTACTAACATTCTAAAACAAGCACAGTAAATTTTATATAGACTTACATATGAACAAATTGACTGACTGTGTGTGTAAAGAATAGCACCTGCATGTCACTTAGATATTCCTCACCCTGTGATATATCTGCCATGTACAGGAGGAGGAGCAGAAGCTAGAACTACTACAGTAAACCTTAAACATTGAATGCATTTTTATATGCTGGACAATTTTCTATCACATAAATGCATTGCTTCAGCTTGGTACTAGTAGAAGTAGGAACCTTATCTACAGCACAGTTGTGAATTTGGCATATTACTATCAGTAATATTTTAGATATCAATAAAATTCTCTTTGCTCTTTAATTTTTACTTCAATTGCAGCTTAAAAGGTAAGTACAACTTTGTCTGCATCCATATTTCCTCCACCTGTGTTGTCTTAGCAATATACCAGCTGACACTGATGGCATTTCCCAGAAGACAAACTGTTTATAAGCATTCATCCTACCAGGGATTGACACATAGCTTCTGTTGACTTTGAGGGACAAGTGGCTTCTTTTCTCAGCTGATTGTGAAAGACTGTCCTAGGATGAAAAGATAGAAGTATGAATACACATTATAGAAGAAGTAGTCAAGCTACACATACAGAATATTCTTTAGAAGCTTTCTATAAATTACAGAATTCTCTCCAAATCAAGTTGTAATCTACCTACAACAGACTCATACCTTAAATAAAAGGTGGATAGAATTTGAGGGCTGGTAATTCTGATATTGCTAGGAAATCCTCTAGAAAATTAGTATGAAGGGAAATCTTAATGTATTAAATGTATTTTAAAAAAACTTAAAACATCCATATAAAGGTTGCCCAGAGAAGTTGTGTAGTTTCCATCCTTGAAGATATTCAAAAGCCATCAGGACATGTGCCTGGGTAACAAGGTGACCCTGCTTCCACACAGGGGTTGGACAAGGTGATGTACAGAGGTCCCTTTCAACCTATACCATTCTGTGATTCTGTGAAACAAGAGAAATGTACATGAATATTCCTAACATTTTGCCTGAGCTACAGATAATACTTCTCCCTTCTTCACTCTCTCATTCTACTCCCTTTACTACCTGTGATTCCTCTCAGATAAAGATTTCTTGCAAAGCGCTTTGAATTTAAGTGAGATAAAAGTTTTTAACCACTAATTGTGGCAGAAACCAATAAAGGTTTTTAAACATAAATAGGTACTCAAAACATTCTTCCTGTCCTTGATAGTGTTAATACAGATTTTCCATTCTTTTCTATAGATTAAAGAAATGAAATGAATAAAACAACTTACATATATATTCTGACAATAGATTAGAATTTTTTTCTTAGTACAATGACAAAAAAGGGTCTGAAAAAAAGAGTAACTTTCTATCATAGAAAAAAAATTAATAAATTGAAGAATATTTTTCTGGTAATGTAACATCCCATTATGGTTCCACCTCTGTAACTCACTTCTATTTTGTTTACTGGATTGTTTCGAGAATAGTGTTTACAAAACTCCAAGTCCTAGCCACTTTTCTCCAATTCCTCATGCCATTTATGCATGTGGAATCCATTCAATGTTATGTACATCCTTGTGCGATGGTTTACACAGGATATGAATTCATTAGAGTTCTCAGCTGCTGAGGGCTCTTTTACTACTCAAACTGCATGACTCTTGTTATTATTTATGAATGTTTCAGTGTATGTATTTTCCATAAATTGGATCATAAAGCTTGCATCAGTGCCAGACTTTTCTTCCAGAAGTCTTTATGATGAGATATCTGTGTTAAATGGCAGTGGAGGAACTGGCAAATCCCAATGCTGTTCATATTTCTTACCTTTCTGAAACAAATAAAAAATACCTACATAAAGAAAAAGTGCCTTTAATGTTTCAAAAGTTCTTATTGAACTTGAAGCTAGAATTCCTGTAGTGTTGCCTTAGTGCAAACGTTGAGGAATAATTAATTTTTCTTCCTGCACTGCTATACAGGGAAAAAAAAAAAACATTGTGCCACAATATATTGTACTTAATCATCAGTGCCTTTTAATATTAGGATCTGAATTATTGCAGAGATAATTATTTCTCCAATGAATGTGTGAATGTATCTAAAGTAACAGAGAAATCATAAACCAACCATAGAGGATTTTATGAACCTATACTAAAATCAATGACTCTTCAGATACAGTATTACACCAGGCTTCCATACTCTTCTTTTTTAATTCAATCTACATTAGTTAGCAGCAGGACTTAGTAACATTTTTGTTAAGGACATTTAAGTTGAAGCCCTTCTTGAAGGGTTTCGAGAGAGTCTCTGCTCTTTGAATAAACTTCTGGTTTTACAGCAAAGTAATCTGTTTCTGACATTGAAATGAGGATGATGCTTGATAGCACAATAAAAACTTGGACCTGTTAAAATTTGGAATTTAAAGGATTCTGGTTGGTCTCCCATAGTCAGTCATTTTGTGAATTATATTTTCTACCAGCTCTGTGTGTTCAATAGGTTACTGGGTTACTCAGAGATAGGTGTTTAAAAATTTCTATGAAGACTTGGTTAAGTCCGGTTCTAGTTACAACAAATCTAATGTATTCCATGAATATATTTGATATCAATCTTAAAGTCACTAGTGTATCTCTGTCCATGTCCAGGCTGGTGATTTTTCAGTATAGGTCTCATCTACTAGGTTAAATACCACGGAGGTTTTCTTTTAGCCTTTTTTGTGGTAAATATCTTAAAATATTTAGTGTCATAAAACACTATAAATATTTCATTGCAGTATTTGGTACACATGGTTATGGTTTGATGAAGCACTTAGAGAACTTACATAAAATATATGAGGGAAAAAAATCCTTATTTCATTATAATGTCCAACTTCACGTAGACTTGTTTTCCCCAAAACAACTGAATTAATTCGATATGGTATAAGTTGCAAAAACAAACACACCAGAGCCTTCAAAAGGATTCACATGTATAGGTCATTAGGGCTGCATGGCCTCATATAGTTAAAATTCTCAGAGGTTAGTTTATATCTTGATACTTTAATAAACAGTTTCAGCTTTGGTGAAAGCTGGAAAGCTTAATCCATTAAGAGCCATTCAGAACCAAAACAAACAAACAAAGCTTTAACCACTTCAGTGACAACAGCACAGAACAAACAAGCAGTCTCCTTCGAAAATCCCAGCAATTTTAGGATCAATAGCCTCACTCTGTGCTTCTAAGTGATGAAAGCTAGAAAATCTCTGCTGTCGGCTCTTTTCAAAAATGTTTCTGGCAAAGATTTAGTTGCAAATTTGATGAGTTGAGTTTAGCAATACCCATGTAGTCTGGAAGGCTGACTTAAGTACTATCACTGGTCACAATGAAAACAAACTAACTCAAACATCACTTTTAGATGAAATTTCCTCTCTTTACCCTTAATTTACAAAGTTAAAATACCTTTCAACATCTCTCCCAAGTACTTACGCTTAGAGTTCTTTGATTATTTTTCTACTTATCATCAGTAGAATTTTTTCCTTTTCTGTATTGGTAATTTAAAAAAAAAAAAAAAAAAGGGGAATATTTTTTTCTAAGTGTAAAACCAGTACAGTGACTTACTAAAGAATGCAGAGCTTTCTTGAAGTACATTTAATCTGATCTGCCAATATGGATAATCAAATCAGCAAATATATCTATATTCACAGAAAGAACAAAAATAAACATTTTTGTTCCTTTAAAAGTTTAAAAGCCTGTTAGGTCCTTTAAAAACACTGCCATTGTATAATGACTTTCATGAAAATAGTGTTTACTTCCTTTTACTTAGTCTAGGCTTACATCATTCTCCAGAGCTATTATGTAGCAGATTAGTTACCATTCCAAAGGATCCCAAATTATTCTTCTGTCCTTATACAAATGTTGATGCCTTTGTTTCCTGTTTTTAAACACAATAATGCATATATTTGTTATTTTGTTTTTTGTTTAAATTTCACAGTTACCCTTAATTATAGACTCAGAAGTACAATAGGAGGAGTATTTATTTTTTAGCCAGCAGTGTCAGCTAGTTTGCATTTTACCCATAAATTATCTAGACTAAACTTTAAATTATATACTTTCTTAGGTAGTCAAAAGACACTGACTGTAGGGATTGCCTGTATATGTCTACAAGCTAATTTATCTACTAAGAGTTGCTGGGTTTTTGGTAATCAGCCGACTTCAGTAATTGTTTTTTTAACATTAAACCAACAACACAGAATGCTGTCAATAAGAATTATGAGAAGCAAAATAGAACCTGTCCCCAAATTTCTGTTTACAGATCATACAGTCAACCCAAATTTTTCATCAGAAAGGCATAGAATCAGAATAACATTTAAAATATGTGGCTTTATACAAGGACACTGTTGTTCAGTCCTGATTCATTAAGATGCTTGATGCATAAGTGAGTTGTCAAACGGTATGTGGGTGGCTGTAATGGCAGCATGTAGGTTTGTATGGAAAACAAGTATGGCACTGTGAAGATTTTTTCTCTCTTTCATCATATAGGTACTCACATGTAACACTTGTGAGGGGTCTGCTAAGAACCTTGCTGTCAAATGAACTAATTCATCAGAAACACATGCAAGTTTAAAACAAAGTTCTTCAAAGGCGGAGAAAAAAAAATCAAATCACCTAGACTTTCTGTAGCCTAACCAAGTGACAGACACATAGGCAACTTCACTGCTGCCAGAACAACACTCTGCACAGCCCACCAGCAAGCTATTTGTCACTGCTACAAGAATATCCTCCGCAACCTGGCATCAGGGTCCCTGGGTAGCCAACTGTGCTTGAATAGCACTGGAACTGCTATCCAATAATAGGAAGGAAAATTATCAGAGGGTCTCATTATTTTTGCAAAATGTATTATCCTACAAAAAACATATCCTTATAGCCATAAACATGAAGAGTCTACAGGAAAATATCATTTTACAGAATATCACAAAACTGTATGCTGCATGAGTTTATGGAAAGACTCTGTTTAACTCCGCTTCCTTTTCCCTCTGTCCAGTCCTCCTGCCCATCAAAAATGAGACTGAGTATGCCATTCATCTGGTATAACAGGGTAGAAACAAGGGGTTAAAATAATCTCTAGCATTATGCCATTATACATGATCCCAGAACTGAACACAGCTAAATAGCATTACACAAATAAATGGTATAAAGCTGAATTTTAAAATTTTCGTGTAAGATGGTGGAAAAGCACATTTTACCTGTAGTAGACTTTCAAACCCTGATAGTTTTGATTTGAAACAGAATGTCTCATATTACTTTTTCTCTAACAAAGGTCAAATTTTGCATTGTGTTGTGTGATACAGTTCATTACAATCCCAAATCAGCACATCCTTTGATATAGCCTTGACCTACGCAGAAAAATTCCCTTCACTGTTGCTTTGGGGCCTATATAGTGCACTGGATCCTACATACTTAAAAACGTTGACTGTGCAGTTGCAACTGGCTAATTATTATCCTCAGCCAATTACTTTTACTAAGTAAAAGGGTAGCAAAAAAGGCAAGCAGTCCATTTCCAGTGGTTCTAGGAAAGTGAGTTAGGACAATGAAAAGTAATGTTTATGAAGAATAATAAAACTAATTGCCTAAGAAAAACAGAATGGAAATAAAGTAGCAGGAATGACAAGTTCTGATCTTTTGAAAAAATAAATAAAATAATATAATGTAAAGCAACCAAATAGAAATCAAAGACAAGAAGAGGAGGGAGGACCAGTGAAGAAAACAATTAAATTAATAAACCAATCTGATTTTTTCAAAGTTTTCATTAACCCTTTAACTGAGTGTCCTATTGTCAAAGCATGACAACACAAGAGGCATGTGTGGATGTTCACAAAAGGTGACCATTCACTTATTTTGTGATTGTGACTTAGTGAATGGAGCTCCAAGTAAAGAGCTCTTCCTTTACAGGCAGATGGACTTCCAATGTACAGTGTGGGCAGAGAGTCAAGGTAGTGCCACATAGCTAGTGTGAACAAAACACACAGAAAAGAACATTCACAACCTGAGAGTACTAGAGTGCTCATTACCATGGTATACACTGTATGCTGTGTGTGCAAACTCATTAAGTTTATTCTATGGAAAATATTTTGGTAGCTGCACAAGGTTACTCCCTTAATGCATGGATCAGAAACCTAACCAAAGACTCTTATACCTCATTATTCAGATAAGGCAGTGAACAAGATCATGGGAAATCTGGTCATCATTTTTCTCATCCATGACCATGGCAAGAGTCTATATTGTGATTACAACAGTGCATTCAGAGCTCCTTACTAAAGTAGGAGATTATGAGGCACTTATTAGTCAACCACTCTCCTTCTCACTGGTGTAATGCTATAAGAGTGACATCATGGGCTCTGTACTGTCTTGACTTTTTTTAGCATCTCTTCTTTTATGTCTAGTTCCTTACTTACGCAGCAGATCTGGAGGTATTGTTAGTCTCCCCTTTTAGGTCCTGGAGATAAACCAAATGATCAAACATCATGAAGTATCCATAGAATAATACTTCATTGGAAGTAGCAGAGTTTGAGACCATAAACCTGTCACCAAAGGCAGAGAGGGACAAGGAGCAGGCAAAACAAGAAAATGACAAAATGAAAGACTGCTGTTACAAAACCATAATGTAATGCTATTATAAATTCCTTTTCCATGTTAGATGTTGCAAATTAGAGTACAGCAAAAGCCACAACTGGTTTGTTCTGGTTGCAAGCTGTCCATTTAAAATAGGTCATGTATCCGTAAAACAGATGTTGCAAGATTTTTGTAAAGCAGTTGAAATTATTTGTCTATTTAATTGGATATGCACTCTCATTTTAGCTTTACAATTTTAGTTTTGTGGCTATTAGTGTTTTGTGTTGCATGGTAGTAACCCATTATATCTTTCTTAAAATATTTTAAATAACTGATCTTAACTGATGTAATTACTTAAGATACATGGATAATTGAGAATTATTAGACTTTTTCAGGAAATGTGAACATATAAATTAGTATCTTTCTTTTCTCTGTCTGGTCATTTATTTTATAAAGATTGTGACAGTTTGGAAGGATTTTTTATAGTTTGTATAATATATCATACTGAAATTTCAAACACAAATTCACACACACCCTCAGATACAAATGGGCATTTATATTAGTGAATTTGAAAAAAAGGTCTAACAAAGAGATATTCCTTTTTGACTCCTAAAGTTCTGAGATCTCTGTTTTATTAATAAAGGGCAATAAAAGGAATGGGCAAGCCTTATCAACATTAACAACATTTAAGCATCCCAGATCTCTTCCTACTATGAATATTTAAGTAGTTAAATTGACTGTAAAAAAAGTTGATTATTCACATTTTGACACTAGGATGACATTGGTTCTTATCCTAGTCCTACTGAAGTTATTGATATTCTACTGCTGAATTCACCATGGAGACAATCAGGTCTAGTGGAAACACTTGGAGACTTACTCATAAATCTTTCACTAGAACAGAGCTTTTTAAATATTCAGACTTTTTGAAACTACACTACAATGAAAAAAGAATGTTGTAGCAATCTTTGCTACTGACATGGCTGTTCAAGCAGCTTTCGTACTTGGGGCTTCAGATGATGTTCTTCAAAGGTTTCATCATCAAACTCTGCCTTGCTGCATGCCAAGAAAAGGAAATCTTACTTTAGACCACAATGGACAGATTGGTCTGGTGCTAAAGGTCAACAAACACTACGCATGCCTGCCTGGGACCGAAGTTTTAAAGGGAAATCTTGCCAAGCAGGATTAAGGCGTGTGTTCTTTCATCAGTATGAGTGCATTGTCAAGGGGAGTATATCAATACTAAAAAAAAAAAAAAATCTTAAGTCCATAAAAATTCTTGTAGAGTTAGTGTATGGTTTGCTTGTTCAGAGGCACTGTATGGTAATCACATTTTTACTTTGAGAATTGCCATGAATGACATATTCATGCACTCAGTTAAAGAATGAGATTGACAAATATGCAGCTTGGAACAACAGAAAATAGTTAATTGTACTGGGAAACAGAATAATGCTGACTCACACCAAAATGCCTCCAATCAGAGCAGACCTGCACAAAAATTTATTAGATATACTTAAGTTCTACCTGAACAGTCCAGAGAGGCTGGATTGTTATATCCCTGTTTTCTGTTTTATCTAGACCTTCATTCCTTTTGTCTACCTCATTTACTTAACATTTGTAAGGATAAGAATCAGAATGCTTGCTTATTGCAGGAGTGTGGGTGTTTCCATGACTAAAACACAAACATGTCTTCTGTACTTCCCACTCACCAATGATGGAGCTGCCTGGAGGTAGCCCATAAGAAATGTTATGCAGAATGAGAAATGAGAGACAAAGAAAACTAAGTCTCTCTGTCATGTAGGCACTTCACTACAAGTGCTCTGCATCCACTTATTAGGTGACCTCCAACTACAGAAATTTCTCCTGAGGCAAGGTTCCTGAGGGGACTCTTTTTAAAGTGCATGTAGAAAGCCGAAAAATGTCACCTGACTTTTCTGTACTGACTTCGTAATCATTACAACATTCAGTTGGGAAATGGGTTGTCATCAGCTGCTCCATTGCCTTTGGAGAGGACTTTAGTCATAAGTCTGTGGGGGTCTAGGGAGAACTCTGAGCTCCATTTCTTAGTATAACACAATACCCACTCTTTACTGTTGTCCCCAGACTTTCATAGGATATCATCTAGTTCTGTATCATCTCTGAGCCTTAAAAAACAGGCATCCTGTAGGAATAAAGGGGACTTTTGTTTATTCCTTGCAACATCCAGCAAATTTATGAGAGACTGGGAGACTCAGTAGGAGAATCATGTGCATTACAGCTGCAACTAAAATCAACCTCAAGCTTATATTTGTGAACAAGAAAAATGAGAAAAGCAAAAGTCATGTTCTACTTTTGACTTTTTGCATTAGCCTTACTGTAACCATTTAAAGCTGACACAACTTCAAGCAGAAGCCAAGAGCAAGAACAATATGCATGTTGACTATTGAAAAAGTAGTATATCATACAATGCTTTTTTTAAAAAAAAATATAATTATGCATAATCAGAATGCAAAAGGTTACTCTTTGACAAAAATTGCACAGGTTTGAGAATCAAGAGGATTTGGATAAAGATCAAAAGTAATAAATCAAACTATTCTTACAGAAAAGATGTAACTTTTGTGCACAATTTCCACAATAATGCACGTGAATACTTGCTGTTGAACTAGAAAATTACGAATCAGGATGCTAAAAACTATCTACGAGTAGTCTGTGAGAAAAAAAATGGAAAAATCAGCAGCTTTACTAGGAGTAATACTCTGCTGTCAGTGCCTTTTCATCACGGGAGAAGCAGGATAACAGAGGAAGAAGATTTCCTGAAACCATGCCAAATAACAAGTTGCTAATTAATACTCAATTAACACTCAATATCCAAAAAACTTTGTTGGTTTATTACTAAGACTCCTTAAACAAAAAGCTAGTGCTCCTCGTCAGTGCAACACAAGAAGTCTCCTGTAAAGGTGATGCTTTATTCTGTGTATTCGCACACCACATGTCACATCAGACTATTGCTCTCACAGATTCTGCAGCTCCACAAGATGCACACTGCCACTTCAAATATATTATGAAAAAACCTCCCAGTTTTTCAGAATTATATATATCAATCTAAAATATTATTGGAGAAAGCTGGGAGGAAGCACATAAACGTTTCTAAAACCTCTGTAGCGAAAGAGGAAGTGAAAGGTG
>VXBX01007080.1:205342-217890 GCA_013400415.1 Scytalopus superciliaris | reverse complement strand
GGGGGAAGGTTTAAGTCATTCTGAAATGACCTTGACCCACAGTTATTGTTGCCTTCGGAGTGAGAACATGGAACGGTTTTTGTTTGTGTTTTGGTTTTGACCAAGGAGGTAAGAGTTAACTGTTGAAGTGAAGGAATGTGTGAAGTGAGCATAGTGCTGAAAGGTTGAAGTTTATTTTCAAGCTTATCTGAAGGGTGAGGAGCAATTGAGGAGCAAATGTGCCAAGATTAAGCAGACAGACAAAATTCAGCCTCCCTTCTAGATTTCTTCCTTGCATTTGAATGTTGAATGTCAGCATTACCTACAGATTTTTGAAGGATGAACCTGAAGTCTACAATCAATACTGTAATATTATTAAATTCAATAATTTTTAAACATGGAGAACAACTCCTAATCCATAAATTTTATTATAATGACTTTAAATTGTGTGAAGGTATTCTTATTTGACGATACTCCAGAAGAAACAGCATATTTTGACAATATATATTGGGGTTTTAGTTTTTGTTTTAAACTCATCGAATCATTTTGCATGTTTATAACTAACTCTATTCCAGAGAACACTTATACATACACATAAAATTACTACTCATGCTGTGGAAATAATGCTAAGTATAAGCTCACTGTTTTGATGAATCCAGGCCTAAGAACAGAAATGATTGTAAACATTCTAAAAACATCTTATAATGAAATGTTGTAGTGTATGAAGTGCAAAAACAACTAGCATGATATTCTTGGAATGCAATTATAGAGATAACATTATTGATCTGCTTATTAAATTCCAGAATGAAGACCAAGATAATTAAAATGCAATTCTCACTGCTTTTTAACTTACTGCTTGAAGTTAGACAACACTTTCATTCACTAGATCTCAACTATTATAAAATATATCTATATTTTCACTTAATATTTGTTATTATATTTTATATTTGCTCAGGTATCCCTGTACTGTATTTGTCTATACTCTGTGATTATCTACAAATACTTGCTCAACACTCAATTTATGACCACTAGCGAAGGACAGCAGTGGAATATATACTGTAATCTTATGGTTCCTGGTCCACTGCTTTAGGAGAAGAAATAAATTTCCTTAACATGAGTATTGAGTGCATCACTATTTCCATGTATTGCACTAAAATGAGATGGAGGTACAGTATTTCACTCATATTTGGTAGCACTACATAATTCCTTACTCATTTGGCTTAAAATTTCACTTTAGAGATTATTATTTAAAAATCATAGGCCTCTCAACTATTATTTTTTGTAATGACTCTTTTGTAAACTGAACTTTCCTCCTTGATATTACATATGTTTTTGGGGGTATTTTTTATACCTCTTATCAAAAGGAAAAGGAAAAAGTTGAGAATAATTTTCCCTTAGTTCCAGAAAGCAGTAGGCCAAAATTACTATTACCAGATCCAATAAGCAACTGGCCAATATTGCTATTAGCAGAAAAACTGATAAGGAACATAACCTTGAACTGAGAAGATATTGAAAATCAGGTTGTAGTCTATATGTTATTAAAGGTACACATTATGTGTCTGTGAACTGTTAGCTGTAGAGTCGGTACAGTTACATTTGTAAAAATCATTGTCTTGTCTAGGAGATACGGGATGGTCTTTTGCACTTGCTGTGATTAGGACATAATCAATATGAATGGCCAGCTGAGAAGAATGTATAGCAGGAGGGATACTCCAGCCTTTCTATCATAAAACAAAGTTCACATGTGATTTTCTTGCAACTCTTAGTAAATGCATAATATATTTCTAGATAGGAACTGGAAATAGTTTTTAGTATGTAATTACAAAACGTGCATACATTACAGTAATAAGATACAGTCTTATAGAAATATAGCACATATTTATTATTTTAGAAATCGATGGAGGAAATACTTTTTTGAATAGGGATATATTGAAACAATGCCTTGTTTCAAAAGAAGTTGGTTTTTATCCGAAATCTCCTGTCAAACCAGTAGATTTATGATAATATCTGAATATGGACTATAATCATTGTAAAGCTGTTCTGTTTACTAAAACAAGATTTACAATGGTGTTGATCACCTGCATTTCTTGGTAAAGACAGAGGGCCTCAGATATTCAACACCTTGATACCATATTGTCATTTAGTTAGATACAAAATGCAGCACATTCCAGTAAACACAAGGCTGATTTAATTTTGTCTCTGTTCACTTTATTGATTTAGTTGGAATACTGCTGAGTTTACAGTGCTGCATACTAATTCCTGCCAGATTCTGCCTTCACTGCTCACACTGAGCATTATTTTACTCTCAGGGTAGTCCCATGGAGCAAAACAGGGCACCACCATGTGAGGTACAGCAGCAGAATATGGCCCTGGCAGCAGAGAGTTGCATATTGTTCTTTATACTAATCTTACTTTACTAGTCTAAAAAAAAATAGAGGAAAAATAGGAGATCTACATAAATTCTTTTTTCACATCTTCACACGTTGCAGAAATGTTTACATGTTCAGGTTTTAGTTTTGCAGTGGTATTACCCATTGGAACTGGTGAGAATCTTTCACTTAAAAAATTATTATTCTTTGAAATGGACTATCTGATCTGTGAACAAGAATAATGTATATAGAGACTTCTTTTCTGTGAGACCCTGTTTTTCTTGGTGCTACAAGTTTAAGCAAGGAGTTTTATAACAATGTGATAAAATTTTAAAAATTATTGAACCTTACGTAATATGCTTTTGACAACAGAGTCTGTAGTTCTTCCTTCTTACAGAGTGACTATGGAATTATATAGCCCACACTGAACTGCTGTTCTTGTGTCTTTTATATCAAACCAGATAGTAGCATGAGACCATCAACAACATTCTTATTAATTATACTTTCCTCCTTCTTCTCTGACTTTCATAATTATTTTTTTGGTTTTTTTTTGTTTTTTTTTTAATATAACTACCCTTGCACTTATGTCATAAAAAATTCTGCCTTTTTCTCTTTTTTAATATTTGTATTCAAGACAAACAACAGGAGGTTGAAATCAGGCCATTTAAAAGAAACATCTGCTGACATTTATTCATATGCTACATGTTCCACTTTCATCATTGAATGTAATGATAAACACACATTCCAGTCAATAATGGCAAATCCCAGCCAAGCTTTACAAATGGTCTCTTTAACACCTAAATTGACAGCTCGGGAGAATTTGAGATAGAAGCTAAATATGGTACATTTGGACACTATTTCCCTAAGCCTAGAATGACTGAAAGGCTTTAACAAGCACAAACACTGTGTGTATGTGGGTATAGTCTTGACTAATACAGGTAAATATCTCATTAGACCTTTCTGTTTTGCGAAGAACTCCTGAAAATATACTTTTTTTTTTTTTGAGACATGACATTATATTCCTCCTTGAAAAATAAATCTAATTATATTTCCTTTGTACAGGAGAACTAATCCTAATAAAGCTGAAATTTGAAATAAATTTGTTTTTCAAAAGAGAAATATTGTGTCTACTTTGGCTTATTATTTCTTATTAAATCCCCGCTAATTGTTATCATATTAAAATATCTATAAATTTGCTTTTAAAGCAACATTGTCAACAGCTATGTGAATTCCTTATTTAATTCATATGTTTTTGTGTAAGAATGTCTTAAGAGCTGCCATATTGCAAAACAGGGTCTCATTTGAAAGCAGTATTCCTCAGTTTTGGGTAACCAAGGATCATAAAAGGAGCATAAAACTACTAGAGGTTTCATGATAGGAACAAACAGAAAACAACAACAATTTGTGTGTATGAAAATATATTATTCCGAAACAATGATCTCTTTTTGCATTTCTATGTGTATTCTTTTCCATTTTAGTTCAGATTGATTAACCTTCCTATAACTGAATTATAAACTGATTTTAAGTCAAGCAGAAAATCACAGCTTTTCTATACTCCATGTGTGAATAGTTTCTCCTTTCAAAACTCTCATATAGTTCAAAACAGGTCATTCATTATTTAGCAAGAGGGGGAAATTCTACACACTCTAAAATAATGAATGTAAAAATAATTGTAGGATTGCAAAGTTATCTTGTATAACATAATGGAAAGTGTTAGCCATGAAGACAATGCTGTATCTCTTTGCTGAAAGAAACCACTTTTCCAAAATCTGTTCAGTTTATTTTATCTTGTTAGAATTGATCTGATATATCTTTATGAAGAACTGCACATATTGAGGTTCATTTGGTGGTCTTTCAATCCATGGACAATTCACTTGGAGTAGAATAGCAAGAAACTGGTAAAGAATTATACACTTTGTGTCTGTTGACTCAGCTCTGCAAAACCATGCTATTCGATGCAGGATTGGCTTTTGCCCTAGATGTATGGCTACCATTATTTGTGTCTACATTTCCTTCACTTTACACTGACACAAAATGATTACTTGAGGCCTAAAACTATATTAAGAGTCTAAACCTTTTATCATTAAAATCAATGAATTCTATATCTGACAGTGTTTGCAGCACTACGGCATAAATACATTTAAAAAACTGATGGACATTTTCAATGCAAAGGTAATGTAACCTAGGATGAGTTTTCACAGGTCAGTGGAGAAAATAAATAAATAAATTACTAAAATCCCAGTTATAAACTTTCAGTTGTTATTGAAGCATCTTTGAACTGTGCCAACAGACTGGAGGATTGAGGATCTTTTATTCTTTTTGATGAGATTTGTTGTTGTGCAAAGTAAGTTTTTTATTTTTATCAATCTGAATGAATCTTTACCCTGAAGAAAAACAAAATTACAATAGGACTTTTAACTTCAAAATTAATGGCATAAAAAAAAAATGCAGTAAAACATCTACTTAAGTATTTAAGTCTGCAGGACTGCACTTCATATTGAAATACAAATCTGCACACCACTGGAAACCAAATCCAAATTCTGTGCCAGTGATCACAGAAGTAATGTGCTAATGTTGTGCAAAAGTTAAATGATCTTCAAGCAGACCACTAGGGAATTAGTGCATAATCTTTTTAAATCTGAAGGCTTTGATAAAGCTTGGGAATGAATATCAGCTATCAAACATGAACTATATGCTTTTGCTGAGTGCTTCTTACCCAATTGCACATGATGCAAAAGGCAACTGTACTACAGTTTTGGTAATCATCAAATTGGATCTTTATGATTTTGTTAAATAATAAGGTTCTTCACTGACAAGTCATCTGGACTTACCCCCCAGATACATCAGAACAAATTCCATGCCACAGCGTTCTCCATTAGAAAATGGTGACTTCTTGCATCCTAGTTTCATACACTAGCAATAATTTCTCTTCTTTGCATGTAATATTATTACACATATCCCATTATCATGAATACTTATCTAGGTATGCAACAACTGCAACAGTAAATCAGAATCAGGATTCAGGCATCATCATTCTAAGACAAAAAGATAAACACTGACAGCATCAGTTTCTCTATAGGTGGTGAAATAAAGACATAATGAATAATATTTGGTTCTTTATTAAAAGGAACTGTGGTTGTAATACAGTAACCATGAAAACCATAAATATTAGACTTTCTGTCACTGGAAATGTTGCCTTGATTTTGCAGGAGTGGTCTAAACCACACATGCAGAGACAAAATCTTGTTCCTGTCATATGTCTTCTAAATTAAATTCTGAGATGGTTCCTGAATGAGTAATTTCTTTGACAAAAGGTGATCTTTCCCACTCCATAAAAAGAAAGAAATAATAAAAGAATCAAACAAGATTTCTAGAAAGATGGAAAACATTAACTGTTGGGCTTTGTACTTGGTCCTCATACTGTCCAGTGTTGAATGTTTAAATCTATATGAGATTTTGAATGTTTAACAAAAACTAGAAGCTTTGCTAGAAGCTTTTGAGATCTGGCTTGTTATCAAGAATGCAAGAAAAAGGATGTGATGGCCTTTTTAATTAGAAAATGTCTGCTCTTTGCATCATGCATCTTCCTCCAAAACATGCTTGTGAAAACTTTGTGCTGATCAAATGGTATGTTCTAGACTAGAATAGCTCAAATGTCTTCCGTTAAAAGATGTTCTGGATAAAATCCAGATACCATCTTCTATTTCCCCAATGTTCAGAACTGGAAAGTGAACATTTGTATAGAAACAGCCCAATCATTTTACAAAATCATATTTTTGTTTTTATATTTTAAAAATATTTTATTTAGGCTCTGAAAACAGCTGAGAACTGGCTGCTGTTTTGCAGTGTATGACCACTAATACATCCAGAAACAATGTAAGACTGCTTATTTGTGCATTTTGCTTGGTTTTCTTCAGTTTCTTCATGGACTTTCAGAAGTTCTCAGGACCACTGCTGTCCACTTGGCTAAGATTGCTCTAATGTCAAGAAAATATTGGACTGTCAACAGAGCTCACACAGAACTGCTTGACACAGAGCACGGTGCCCCTGTGAGGGCAAGTATTCATTTCAAGGACTATTCTCCACAGAGTAATTTTCTTTTTAAATTCATTTACATGGTAGATGACATAAACCTGCAGGTTAGGCAAAGCTACGGTCATTTATGGGTGAGCTGGGTGAGTTTACACTCTTCTGGCTTTTTCTTTTTTGTTTTTTTTTAAGATAGAAAATAAACATATATACCCAAGTTTTTAAATGTTATTATTAGGCCAAAATATACACATGGTTGCAATTATGTAGGTTTTTCTCTGAAGAACACCTCATGGGTAAATTAACTTCAATTATGATGCTAATAAAAATACTGCTATTAAACACAGAGATCTACGTGTCTTAATAATGAATAGTCAGAAGAACAAATTCTACTAATTCTAAATGGATACATTTTCCAGTGTTCACAAGGAAGTTAATATGTTCTCAGAAGATTTCTTTAATTTAGTTGTTGCTAATTTATTCACACTAATACAGGAAAAAAATGCTGCAAAATTTTTCATAACAAAAAACTGTGCATATCCCTGTGTTTTAGCTGGCATGTGGTTCTACACAGATGGTTTGGGGCTTTCTTTGCTGCAAAACAGATGGGCTTCCACTGTCCCTTACCAATCAAAAGAGAACTTGAAAATATAGGAATATCTTTACTTCCATTGTGTCCTGTAATTCAAGAAATTAAATGCCTAAATATATAAATATGATTTCCTGTGTAAAATGATGGAATATCATATGTTTAATTTAAACTATTTGCCTATATTTAATGTGAAAACTGTTGGGTGTAGTGGTTTTCTTCCAAACAATAATGAAATATTACAAAAAGTACTGACTAGAATGAGAGCTATTGCTGTTCATCTTAGCTGTGTGATACTGTTGTATTTGTACTTTGCTGATACTGTTTAAATTTATTTTAGATGTGATACGATGTCATTCAAAATAATTACCAACTTAAGAGAGCAGCTTGTTGACAGATCATCTTTTATTATTTTGTTCACATACTGCACTGTATGACAGTAGCACAGACATTTATAGCATGAATATCAACTAACTTTGTTTTGTTCTATGATCATTTGCAATGAGAAGATTTGGGGCATTTTTCTCCTATTAACACAAAATTTCCTGCCTCATTTTGGAGAACTGAGTTGAGGCATCAAAAAATACTCCTGTGGCTGTAATGAAAACTCACAGAGGATAGAAAGAGAGTTAGTCTGAGGGACTCATTCACCTTGAAACCCAAACGCTGTCAGTGCCAGAAGAATGTATTTGTGGGCCGTCACACAGACAAATGATGCAGATCATGTGAGTTTGGGCCTGAGTCTTCAATATAACTGCTACTTCTCCCACAGTTCCTGCCACTGCTGTTTTATCACCTTTGGGCTAAATGTTCTGAGGAAATACATTCTGAAAAGTACTTTGCAATGAGCCTCATAATATGTTTTACATCATACCTCAAAAATTCCACAAAACCAGATGGGGCTGCAAGTCTTCTGCCTGTGGTGGTCATTTGAAATGCATAGAGACCATAATGGTAAAATACCAGTTTAATAAGATGCCGTTTCTTTACACATGACATATGGACATACAGTACTTCTGAATACATTGGACATTCCCTTTTAATGATGTTATGTCCTCTCATCGATAGGCAGAGAAAAGTTTCTGAGTTATATACTTGGAAATATCCTTAGGTGAATTTCTTTTTTTTTTTTTTTTTTTCTTAAAGTAAATTTTCTTCCAGCTGCAGAAAATGAAGATAGTCATTTCAGAGCCTTACATTAAGGTAATATATCTATTATAATGGCCCATGAATTATAACAGCGTACCTTTTCTATCTGTGCCTTGAAAATTACAAACCTAGTGCCACTTAAATTCATTAATGATGTACATTTTTATGATCCAGTAGCCTTGTGTGGGAAGAATCACATCTTGCTGTGTCTAATTTAGAGGAAAAAGGGGCAAGTCATCTAATTCCTTTTAAAGTATGCTGATTTTGTTGAATGCATGGAACACTAAGTAACAGAACATCTTTTCTTTTCCTCTCCAATCTTCATTAATATTTATAGTTTAGCTTTTATTTGGTACATATTGTGAAGAATATATTTTAACAGCAGACCTAGCTGGCTGAAATACACCATCTTCTCTTGTGTAGGTGCAGAAAAATCTTATAATTGCAGGTGATATTGTTCTTTTCTTTTTTTTTTTTTTTTTTGGTCAATCTGTTGAAGTTATTTTTTAATTATAATTTGAAAAAGGGAAAGTAACAGATTAAATAGTCATAATGTCAGACTAGCTCTTTGACATCCTATACATGTCAACAATTTGTTTGGAGCAATTTTATCCATAAAGCTGTAAAAAATTATTTGGGCATGCCAAGCATTCAGATTCAGAAATTACACACTACAGTTCATGGCTGAGGGTAAGAGATATTTAGGTATGGAAGAAAGAGGAATTGCTGTGCATCTTGCCCTTAACTCTTCAAGTGAACTCTATGATGACACTGAGAATAGCCTTGAGACTCTGTCTGCAGCCTTTCTGAATTCAAACATCATATTCAGGATGAATGTAGACTATATGACTGGCAAAGAGCTGTACAGTGGGAAAAACAGGAAGGATAGGGATTCCATAGTCATGTAACTATAGTCATGAACCAGCAGTGTTATTGTACATGTAGTGAAGTGTGCTTCACTTTGTCTGTCTTCAACAGCTTTTTGCAAGGACTAGATGAAAAACATTGATGGCTACCAAGTGAATTTGTCTAGTCTTCTTGTAAAAAAGCTCACCAAGAACAGAGATTTGAGGAATCCCAGAATCACCGGAGAAGCTGAGTTGGAAAGGACACACAAGTATCATCTAGTCTAACTCAGCCCTGCACAGAACTGTTCCCAAGAGTAATACCATGTGCCTGAGAGTATTGTCCAAACACTTCTTGAACTCTGTCAGGCTTGGTGCTGTGGCCACTTCCCTGGTGAGCCACTTCCAGCACCCAACCACACTCTGGGGGAAGGACCTTTTTCTAATATTCAACCTAAACTTCTCCTGAGACAATTTCAGGTCATTCCCTCTGGTTCTATCCCTGGTCTCCAGAGAGAAGAGATCAATGCCTGCCCCTCCTCTTTCCCTCACAAGGAAGTTGTAACTTCAGTGAGGTCTTCCCTCAGTCTCCTCTTCTCCAGTCTGAACAGACCAAGTGCCCTCAGCTGCTCCTCATACGGCTTCCCCTCAAGGCCCTTCACCATCCTTGTTGCCCTCCTTTGGACAATCTCTAAGAACTTAATATTTTTCTTATATTTGTATATATATGTCAAAAATTACACACAATATTCAAGGTGAGGCCGCCCCAGTGGAGAGCAGAGCAGGACAGTCCCCTCCCCAGACTTGCTGGCAATGTTTTACCTGATGCCCCCCAAGACACTGTTGATGACAAAGTCCACACTGCTTGTAGAAATTTGAAGGATAAAGAAAAGGAACTGCCTTATCAACTCATTAGGTAAAATCAAGATACAGTCGTTTTAACCTGTCCTACTATTCAATATACATATGGTAATAATCCACTTGATACTAATTAAGAATGGTTTCATCCCTCGAAAGTATATTTTTAAAGAGAAGTAGAAATGTTTAAACTGTGCTCACTGAACACGCAGTAATCAAATTCATGAAAGTCTTCATGCGGCACACAATGGTATTAGTTATATATAAGTGAGTGGAGCACAGCTGAACTACTGACTTTTTTAGGACCCTCCTTGACATTTGGGTTTTGAAGCTTTTTAGACTAAAATTGTTTGGCTCCATCATAAGTTATAAAAGTATAATATTTTTTTCTCTAAGTCACAGCAAGAAAAGTAGACATGTACTGCATATTTTATAAAATAAATAGAATTGCTATAATTTTTTATATCAAGTTTTTGGAGTATATTTCAAATTACAAATTGTAGGTAAATTTCACAGAAAAAAAAAATAAAATCAAGTACAGTTAAAGCAAGTGTAATTTTCTTCATGTGTGTACCTTATTTGCCTTTCATAAAACCCATAAAGAAACCTTTTGTCAACTAATAATTTCAAAAATTTGACTTCAATTTCAAAGTGTTAAAACAAGAGATTTTTTTCAGCACATGTAACACAAGAGGTTTCCGCAGCACAGTTTCAGAACTCTTTCTTGGTAAGAAACCTTATCTAATCCTGTTTCATCCTTTAAAACTGCCTACACACTAATCTCAAGGGACAAATTTAATACTTTGCAACAAAGGGAATATAACCCTTTCAGCTTGAATAGAGGAATTGTTAGGACACCACGTGAGGTATGAATAACATTGTAATGCTGCCTTTTACTTGGCAAAGGGAAAAAAAGTCTTCTATTGCAACCAAAAGATTAGACCTACTTCCTTGGGTTAAATTTTTTGACCCCTGCTATATGGCATGGCATCTATTTTTCTGTTGTATTTGGGTCTTCTAACTCTTGTGAGGTAAACACTGAGCAAACATAAGTAAACAGTTTGTTTTAGCTGAAGATAGAAAGGCACTGTTTAATGTAATTTTGAAGATAGATGTGCTCCAAATGGTGCAAACATCTTTGACATAGTAAAATGATATTGTCTTATGACATGTGTAACATTACATAAAGAATATTAGTTTAGTGTTTTCTGAGTTTACAGTGTTTAATTGAGAAAGGATAAAAGAAATCTAAAAAATCTAGTGTGAAGAACAAATAAAATCAGATAACTCAGTTCCTTAGTAATAAGGATAAATATTATCTTTTCTTATGAATTTGTCAAGGCTATAATTTGAATTTGAAATTAAAACCCCCATTTTTCTTATCTTATTTTTGCATCTTATAGTTGTGTACAGTTTTTTCTTTTTATAATCTTGTCCAGCATGTTGTTTCTACATTTTAGGTTGCTCCATCTTTTTAAAAAAAAATACATATTTCTGTGCTTGTAAGATGCATTTACTAAAGATAAGGTTCTTCTAACCACGATGTAGATATATTTTAACATTCGCTCCAATTCAGCATTCTCTCTAAAGTACCTCTCCATACGCTGTATGTAGTTTCTACCTAATATGTTGTATGAACTCTAAATACATTACTGCAGTTACACTTGGCTATGATAAAATGTTTGATAAGGTAGTAAATATTGCTGTAAACTATTTTTTTCCTCACACACAGCACTCAAAAAATTGAATTTTTGAGAAATAGCTATGGGGTTACCAACTAAATCTGTCTCTTTGCCATATGGAAATAAAAATTCCCCCTCTTGTTTTATTTCCTCTTGTGAAGATGAACTTTGAAACAGTATGTGGTCAATGGTAGCAGGTGCTTATTGCTGATGAGAAAATAGAATATTAAACTCTGAGATCACAAGCAAATGAACTTAAAAATAAAACTAATATTCTCTTCCTGTTTGCATTAACACTAGCTTTTTAATTTCTGGATTACTGAAAGGGTGGAATGGAAATGGATGATGGAAATTAAATACCAATACTAAATTCATCAGTAAGGTTATCCAGTTTCACCTAGATCATTTGGGTTGTCTTGCCACGATGTTGTCAAAACAAATTGCATTATTCTAGTTCATAATGCAACCTACTTTTAAATGCAAAAGAAAAACTCTGGGGTGATTATTTATTTTCTTCACACTTCACTGCAGTAAATCAAAACCTGTGGATATACATGAAAGTCTTTCTGATTGGTTGCCTTTAATTCCCATCAGACAGAATGACCTGCTGAGAAATTATCTCACTGTCTTCAATGCTACTCATGGACATAAGCTACAAGCTTGCTGGACATTGTAGGGCAGTGAATGAGACACTTAAATTCTATGTCCTAATGTTTTCCATTAAAGACACATTTTGAACCCAAAGAGATCTGATAAGGATAAGAAGCCCTACATAAACACAGTGCCTTTTTTTTTGAAACATAGCATGAACTCTGGTGGTACTATGTGCTCTATTTGCTTATATGTCTTAAGTACTGCTTTCTCTCATAAAGATTCATATTTTCTATTTTAGGCAACTTCGCCTTGGGTGTCCCCTGCCCACAGTAGGGGGATTGGGACTAGAGGACCTTTAAGGTCCATTCCGACACCTTACCATTCTGTGATTCTATGACTGTGCCAAAAATTGAAATCAATTGGGAAGCCAGCCTGGTTTCAACTCTTTTAAAAG
>VXBX01007080.1:184891-205291 GCA_013400415.1 Scytalopus superciliaris | reverse complement strand
AAAAAAAAAAAAAAAGGGTCTGATTATTTCCTGCCTTGCTGCTTGTGGAGTTATTACATCTGTACAGAGTGTATACAAAATACTACCATTCTCGTTTGTTGCACTTTGTACACACTTTATCCTTCAATAGTGGATTATTTAAATTTAAAGCAGTGAAAACTCAGACCCACAGTTGTTATAGATAAAGTTAATATGGTCTCATTTATTTCAAAACAATTATGTGCATACTAAGCCATGTTAGAGGTGTACTCAGCTTAATGAACAAAACAGGAGGAAAACATACAAATACTAACTTCAGTATTTTGTAGCAACAAGTGCAAAATACTCCACCATAGCAGGCTCAAACACTAGAAGTCCAAATCTATGGAGGGGAATTACATGTTATTACAGCAATTTCCAGCCTATGGTGGCAGAAGACAATTTCCAAACTGAAACACATTAAATTGTCTCTATTTTCAACTTAAATCACCTATATAGCCACACTTCCCATAAGAAATGGTAGTGATTAAGACCATGACTGTTAATTGAGGTGCTTCTAGCTACTGAATATACAAAGGGATTTTAAACTAAAGGGGTAATCTGCTTGATTGTACTGATTACTGTCAGTATTATTAACTATTGCAAAATTTTAGTCACAGAATAATGAAAAGCTTACATGCAAAATTCATGGTCATCATACTTTTACTTACAGACTGCATAGACAGCAGTTAAAATATTTCTGTCATGATTTTCAAAAAGACACTGCAGATGTTTGCTAAAGATTTGCCTATTCTTTGGTTCATGGACCATGTCACACCAAATTATGAATGAAAGGACTAAGTCCTTTTATATAGTACTGTAACTTTTTTCCTGGCAGATCATTATAAGTTATTCTCTATCATTTTCATAAAACATTTTTATGTTGTGAATTTGACTAACACTAAAGAAAGTGGATTTGGCTGAATTTGGATTACCAAGGAATGAGGGAGAGTGTACATTTCTGAAGAACTATAAACACAGATGTCCAGATGGCTGAGAAAAAGGTCTCTAAAGATGTCACCTTTATTAGGCACCATCCACTGTCCCAATTAATAACATATATAAGTATTCAGGCTTATTCTACAAAGCTGGGATAAATTATGAGGGAAGCTGATGTGAAGGAAAAGTTAAGATGAAAATATATGAAACTAACCTGGGAAAGTTTAGGAAGAAATTCTTGATGGCAAAAAAAGTGGGGTTCCATAATCAAGCTTTGGCTAATATTCATTATGTTTGCTGAAAAATCAATACTTATATATGAATTATCAATAAGAAAGCAAACGGAAGATAAATGGAAACAAATGCAATTAATGCAATTTGTGTGTTCAAAGGTGAAAAAAGGAGGCAAATGGCAGTAGGTGTGAAGAACCTCATGCAAGATTCGATACCAAATATTACTTCCTTCAATAGAGGATTAAATGAATACTAGTAACAAAATAAAATATAGTAATGCTGCAAACATACTAAAAGACATTGCTAATTAAAATAGTGAAACCACAGAAAATATTTAAGCTAATATATCTAGTTTTGGAGGAAGAAACTAGGTGACTGGTTTCTATTTCATAAAGCAATAATGAGATATTCCTTGTCTTCTGTGTTAGAAATTCATACAAGCAAAGAACTTCAAGGGAAAGCACTTGTTTATCAGCATATAGAAATTATTTCCATCGTCTGAGCACAGAGCATCTTACTTAAGCTTACTTTTGACAGAATAGATATTAAGGAAGTGTAGGAATATAACACAGCATGGAAAGAAAGAGAAATGAAGCAACCCTGACTATAATAGACCACTAACATTTTAATAAAAGAAAGCTTGTGAAAAAGCTGATAGCAAATTCAGTTGTCAAAGAATTAAGGTGTAATAGCTCCAGTCAGCATGAGTCTACAGAAAATATGTCTTTTCAGATAAAAGTAATTTCATTTTTTGATGAGATTTCAAGTTTCATTGTTAACAGTAATTGTATAAATGTAAGAGGCTCCAGTTTTGGTTAGACATTAACGAACTGGCCAACTGACAGATTCAAAAAATGGATATCAATGGAAAATAATTGTCAAATGGAGCATTTCTTGTGGGCTTCCCTGGAGACTGGAACAAGTCCAAAAGGTTTTCATCCGAGATATTTAAATAATATATCACCTCAATAAAACTTCCAGATGAAACATAACTTTGCAAAATGATAAATAAAATTAGAGTAATTTGATGGTCCTTTTCTCTGAGCTTTAATGCTAGTTGACTAGTCAACTAGTTGACTTCTCTGAATCACTGTATGTGAACTAAAAAATCTATCTCATAAAAATATCCTAGCATATTTATGAATATAATAATCTACTGCACTGTAAAAACCACTTTTAATCTGAGCAAATACTTACAGGTATAGCAACGTAGTTTTCAGTGAGCTGGACACACTTGGAGGGACTTACATTTGCTTACACAGAACTATGCTTTCTGGAATGCTTTTCTTATTTATCCAACACAGCTAGAATTTTTGTTTAAGCAATATCTTTGAACTTCATAATTTTTGCTTTTAACAATTTCCAAATTTCTACAAAAAATTAACTTCACTCAAATCCAAAGTTAAACTTCACTGCTTTTCTAAGAGAAGTAATGTAAAAACTCAGAACTTTAGTAAATACGTGCAAGGTTATCTTAAATTTATGCAATTGAACTGTGTATCTTTGCATCTAGAAATAAGAAATACCGTATCTAGTTAGAACACTACACTTTGGATACATTATATGTTATAAAGAATCCATAAAGAATAAAATTTATCATCCAATAGATGCTATTCAGTTTTAGCTTGGGAAAAATCACTATGAAGATTAAACATTAGTTTTAGTTATTAATTCAAATGTACTTTCATTTCCCTTAGATCTTTAGAAATATTTTTGGTAAGAAGTTAGAGATTTATAAAGTTTCATATTAGATTTTTTAAACCTCCATTTATTTAATTAAATTAAAGAAGTATTTGTCTGACTATTTGGTGCACAGGCACAAGAGTAGTGATAGAAGACTAATTAAATTAAAATAGCAACAAAAAGGTAAATGAGAGGAAAATGAAAACTTGCTCTTGTTCTTGGTCAACATTGCTTATTATGTAATATAAGTTTTTACTGTTTTTTCCCTGTTGTCAGTGCTGAAGACAACATGGAGCCATATGGAAAAAAAAATGCTGATTTCTATTCCAGCTTGCACCTCATCAGTAAAATTGTTTATTAGGGTCCTCTTTCTCAAAGAAGACATATCTTTCTATGTGTCCATAAGACAGATGTCCTTATAAACTCTGAATGTGCATCTTGGTATCTTTTCTATTGGTATGTGTGCTGATGTTGATATCAAAAGTAGAATATACAGTATTGTTTTTTTAATAGGAAAGACAAAATAGATATATTTAATATGAAAAACATGAGGAAATAACATAAAGCTTCCTAATAATGGTTATAGGTATCTATTCTCCAGAGTAGGACAAAATGATGACATTTTAAAAGATCTTTGCACAGGGCCTCTAATATACCAGTCTGTCCAAGCACCTCCTTCAAAATGGTTAACCATTCTTCTGCTTTTGCCACCTCTACTCCAGCTGCAAGAACCTGCATTCCATTCATCAACAACTAAACTTTTATCTTCACACATGACTTGTATGGCCTTGTGGCAAAATGAAGCCTTGGGAAGCTTGTAAAGGAAAGAGAAAATACTGCTGTATTATAAGGTTGATTATCCCCTGTCAAGCCTGAGTGGATTCCATAGAGAATACAAATTTGAATTCATGTATGTTTTTCCTGTGACTACATCTTGCATTAAAATACTCACAATGCAACATTAAAATTGTAATCATTTTATTTGGATTGTGGATTTTATAATTCCAGTGGATCAAAAATGGTAGGGGTTTTCCCAACATTTAGAACTGCTAAAGTACATCCCTAAAGCTTCAGCATGCTGTTATTTTCATGACAGAAATTCTTAGTAAATAAAAGGTAGGCTAAAGTGTTGAAATATCATCTAAAATGGCTCTCTGTGCAATGACTTGCTCAGACTCTTTTAATACAAATGAAAATTCTCTCAATGATGTCAGTTCTCATTTAATTATCCTTAGTAAGATGACAGTTTTTCATAACAGTACTGATCAGAAAATAGGGGGAAAGTAAGCTCAGGTACTCTATTTTAGTCAGGTCTACAACCCCTTGGTTAAAGGGTAGCACCAGTGAGACTTGTGTGAATTCCAAACCAGTATGTCAGTGTTAGGTACGTTCGAGGTTTAAATCTCTCCAAGCAGATGCATAAGTAGCAAGCTCATTGATCTTATTCAATATGGTGCAGGCTGCAATGTATGAAATGGAGCTGCAGGTACAAAGCAGATTCTTGGTCAGATTGCAGCATCTTTGAAATAAAAATTCCTTTACTACATGAGATTTGAATTGGAATTTCAGGAGTACAGCTATGGAATTAAATGTCTACATTCTTTTAATGTTTATGACTGAAGGGAATTCATCATGAAAGAGAAAGTGTACATCTGTGAAATAAAAAAAAGGGGTGGTGTAAGAAAATGGTTAACCATAAGACAGTAACCAAGCTTTCTTTCGCTTGTTCTCACTGCATTTCATTCATAGTGACTGTTGGCAGCACTCAGTGTGTGGGTTTATATATGTATTTATAGATATATACATATTACTTATATATGAAGCATAGACACTTGAAAATAATTTTGTTTTCTCAAATGATTTTGCAGAGGCCAACTTTTCCCCTTTGAAGCTTCAACTCTTGGACCAGAGACATCATACAAAACTAGTCAGATTTGAAGTTCTCAGTCTAACACAACTCACTATTTTAGAAGTAAAGCTCTTTGGTTCACCTTAATTTTGCAACTTGTGTTATCATAATATTATAAGAAATTGTAATAATACAAGAAAATGAAGAATTTGTCTGAGCAGTTTAAGCCTTCTTAAGAACTGGATTATGAATTATTAAAAGCAGAAGATTAAATTGAATATTGAACCTCTAAACTTCTCACACATCTTAATTTCATTTATTTCTGTAGCTGATGAACCAGGCTGACAACATGACACAGATCTGATTTGTCATTCAATACAATGCAATTAGTTTGGTGTTGAGATGGGACATTAAGATAGTTTGTAGTAGAGGTTTGAACATGTTTGTAGCATCATGGCACTTACTACATCTATCTCAATAACTACTACTGCTACAAATTTGTGTTTAAACACAAAACAAAACCAAAAAATGTATCACCAAACTGAAAAATTAGTAAGTCTTTTTTATACCAAATTGTCACAAACCAGACTGGATATTGATGAAAAGGAAATAAATTAAAACAAAACAAAACAAACAAACAAAAAACCCAACAAAAAACAACAAAACAAAAACAAAAAACATTTTCCAGCAGCTTCTGTGAACCAGAAGGGTCTCTATACATATCTAAAATAATATGTCTGATTCTGGCCACAGAAGCTGGAGCCAATCAAGAATAGCTCATAATTGACACAGAACCTGTGAAAAATGAGATCAGAGCTGAACCCTGGTGACTTAAAGATGACTGAGGATGACTTGTCATTGACAGTACTGCAGCTGCATTTTAAATGAAGAAAGAAAAATAACCCAACCAAACTATAGCAGATACTTTAAAAGGAATGACCAAGGTCGTGGGAATCAAATATGTTCCTTTCTGATCCTTTTTACTACAGATTCCAGATACAAATATTAGCCCATGACATGTTAGACAATGCATAAGACAAATGTTGCAGAGATGCAGTGACAGTGACACCTGTCAGCATACAGCCAATTCTAGCTAGAATACAGGTATTTGTGCTTAAACTTGTGAGGTAGCCAGGAAACCTAGAGGGAGAGTGCGAGGGGGAGACAAAACTGCTGAAGAGAGAAACAATAATCATCTTCAATGCTTCTCCCTTAGACTTCAGCCTCTGTAAATTAGCATGACAGATGTATGATCTGGGAATTTTTCCAGATTAATTTTTAAGAAATTAAAACATTCAGCACTGGCTGTGTGAAGAATGTTTTGGGTTTACTGGGGGGTTTTTTGGCTATCATAATGCCCTGAATGCTTACAGATCTACTCTGATCCCATCCTTGCCTACTTGAGAACTTTGACAATTAATCCTGATTACCAGGACTCAAAGAGCAAAACTTGCTTTTCTCATTTCAGTTCCACGAAGACCAAAATCTATTCTACAGGTGTTCTGATTGATAAGTAAAAGTTAACAATGCAGGGGTGCAGGTCTACCAATGAAATCTGGTGAAAGAGAAAATGGCTAATGTAACTGTTTATGTGCAACTCATGGCCAGAGTGCAACTTTGGAAAACTGTTTTGCTCATGCAGTCAAAGAAGCTGGTATCAATGCACCTGAACAACTATAGTCATAGAAAGAAACACAGAACCACACACTTACATTTAAAGAGATACACCACTGTGAAGTGTGGGTGACCAGGTCATCCTGATCAAAAAAAGATCAGAGTTCTTTTGCATTAAATGTGGTAAAAAAAAGGTAAATGTCAAAGTTGAAAAAATAAAAGAATATAAACAGGAATTACTTGCATTGTAATGTTGTCTACAGATCACAATCTTCCAGTGCCACTGTAACAGAGGAGAGACATGACCCTTGCTGAAACAAGTTATAAAGTGAGTGAAAGAATACTGTTTGCAAGGAAGTGCAAGAAGCAATGGAAATTATGACAAACCAAGCTATGAAAAAAATGATAAATCTATATTGTGAAGGCTTTGAATCATTATTTTGCACAGGTCCTGTCCTGAAATAAATAGGCTTACAAAACTTGAAAACATGTGTTCTTTAATAAAGTGCTCCAGTTTCCTAAATACAAATTCATACGAGTATGCACAACTACTTATACCCAAAACCTACAAAGTAGTTAGAACTGAAGTATCAAAAAGATTTCTAAAAAGATTTTTCTGCATCTGTTTTACCTAAAGGATTTATTTAATTTAGTCAGTTCAAATCTCATGAGAAGAAATGAAAATAACTCACCACATACTTGGGAATCTTTTCACCTACTGCAGGTGCCATCTCTGGGCTCCTCTTCTTCCAAATTTGTAACTCGTTTTCAACAGAACTAGATTTTCTCTTATTTTATTCTTGTCACCTTTCAAATATTCTGTGACTTTATTTCCCTTTGAGTTGGTTTATTCTCCATGCAGTTTTTGACACTGTATAAGTTTCTATTAAACATTTGGGTTTTATACAAAATGATATATTTTTGATTGTCATATAGTCACTAGTGTCTAGTCATCTCTCACAGAGATGACACCAGACTGTTAGAAATCAACTATGTAGTATGATCAATAAAATAAAAAGTTTTATTAATAGAATTATTATCTCCTTCTCCCTTCCTGTTCCTCAAATATTTACTACATATGTTGTTTTTACAGTATAGATACATTTTGAGGCGCCTATGAAAAAGGCATGAGACAGCTCATTTTCCGACTGTGTCATGGTTATTGCTTTGTAAATTAAGGCATAGATTCTAATGTGTTTTGTGTTTGGTTTTTTTGGTTGTGTTTTTGTTGGGGTTTTTTGTTGTTATTTTTGTGTGTTGTTTTTTTTTTTTTTTTTTTTTTTTTTTTTTTTTTTTTTTTTTTTTTTTTTTTTTCCCAACTTTTTTTGTTTTGCTTTGTTTTTGTTGTTGTTTCTTTTTTTAACACAACTATTGCTGTATTGACACTGGGAAAATATGTCTGTTTATTGTAGACCAAATAGTTTCCTTAAAACATTCTAAACACATGCAAAAGTTCATGATGCATAATGATTTGAGTATTTCTTTTAGGTAGGTGTTCTGTATTTCAGAGGATCCATATGTGCTACAAACAGTGAACAATCAGGAACACTCACTGATTATGATATGATTTTTTTTTGGCAGCCTCTTTCTGTAGCTCTGACAGAATTGTAGTGATGCATTAGTCATTTGCATAGAAAAGATCTTGGTCCATGACAGTCATTTATTGGTGGTGCCATCTGCACTTTTTGTGAGTTGATTCTAAGATAAAAAAGTATATTTGGTTCATTGGTACTTTAAAAATTTGGATGCAGTCCTAGTCCTTTTCAGCTAACAGTGAAAAAAATAAATAAAAAGCATAACTTGTTTTCTTATTGTGTACTAAACCTTAAGAATTAATTAGAAGGACTGAAATAAAAATTCAATTTAATCATAAAATATCTGACCAAGACCCCTGGGTTTTTCTCAAGGAACTCAGATTTCTGTAATATATATTTCCACATGTATTTTCAAAATGCCCATCATTCTTACCGGAGCTATTTATATAAATTGTTTTGTGCAAAATCCAACTCATAACAGCAATAAAACTATGGCTCCTCCTCACTGAGGTCTATTCTCATTTGTATTTTGTACACATTTTAGGACAAATCTAGTGCTCAGTAACAAAATATTCTTTTTCTGACTGCGGGTGTCTGCAAATGGAAAGAAACATATTCAATTCTATTACTGGTAGAAACAAATTCCTTCACTGAGTATCCTTCCCTATGACTGTTCTGATCCTATTAAGTGCACTCTAGAGGATGTAAATTTAAGAAGCATCGTCTGTTGCTGTTGCCATGATAAGACTCATGGAGTTTGCAGATCGTTGAATTAATTAGGCTCAGGCTCATGCAGGGTTTTTTAGATTAGTGAGCATGTACTGAATCCAGAACTAGAGAAAAAAAATTATCTTACAGTGACTTACACATATACTTGCGATCCTTTCTACCTGATGAAAAAAAAGATCACTGAAGATTAAGTCTTAACAGAATACCTTACTTTAGAATAAACTACACAGTGCCTGTTGCCAGATGCAAACATGAGGGCTCCCTGATGTTCAGGTATTTAAATAAAGAAGATAAAGTGCAATTTTGACTGCAGTGAAAAACAATATAACTCTTCTTGACCTAATGGGATTGGGACTTCTACTATGGACTTAAAGCAAAAAATTTTATTGTTCTGAAAATGTGGAAAAAAATTAAACACTAACCAACAGTTACTAACAGTAACTGATATGCAACATGAAGAAATATTGAAATTTCTGCTCAACAGAACTTAGGTTGTGATCACAGAATGTGGTAGTAAGCAGGGATGAAGGAGTATTTTCCCTTTCAGATTCATCCAGACAACTCTATTTCTTCTGTTTCAAATACTTTTTCAGATGAATGGTACATAGTGACTGATAAAATAATTTCTCAGCTAAGTTGTGGGATCCATAAGTGAAACTCAGACTTAAACTCCAAAAGATTTCACAGTTTTATCTAGTCTTCGGATCTGACAAAGGAAAGTTTTCTATGTCCTTAGCAATAATACCTTCAATTTTAGGGATGATATTGTGAATCTGAAGGTACAAGTTTCTTGCACTGCAAAATATTAAAACTTTGTCTGAGATATGATAGGCAAATGTTAAGACATGTAAGAATTTAGATTATTGTTTCAAAATGTTTCTGACAAGTTCTGAGGAGTTTATTGTATAATTCTTTGTCATTTTTAAAAAAACAGTTCAAGATACATGTATTTTTGTTTCAAAACTTTAGGCTAGAAAAACTACAAGAATATTTAATCAATACTTTAAATTATAAAAAAAATCAAAATAAAAAATAATTTCCTGGATACTTAAGAATGTATTTTTTATCCCACTTGAGAGTTGGCTTATTTTTTAATCAGTCCATTAATATGGTGTGGGAAAAGTAAATTAGTAGATGGCTACATCTAGTCTGTGTCCACTGAGAAAAACAGTGTTTGAAATCTGAATTTTCTTGATTTTGTATTTCTAGTAGAAGTTTTAAAAGGCTATACTGAACAGTAATGCATTTTAAAACAACAGTAAATAACTAGGGCAAAATATGATTCCTTCTTCCAAATGCCTATGAATTTTAAACTATAGAGAAATATCAAGAACCATGATGAATACACTCCATTTCTGTCACTTGTTTTTTTCTGTAAAAAATTTAATGTAACTTATAACTGTTTTTTTTTTTCCTTTGCAGGACTCTGTTTAATCATCCACACCATAACTATAATATACACGTGGAAAGTACATGCTTCAGTTGGTGTTATAAATTTAATGAATACTTCTAAAACATTCTGGGATCCTGAGAAGGAAGGACTCATATAAGTACCAGTAGATGTCTTGCTTTCTTCTACAAGAAACAATACTTAATTGCTCTTCCAAATATCCCTCTCCAAGGGAACACAACACGTTTGAGGAACACAAGGGGGACCTTCTATTGTGGAGTGCTCTAACAGGCTCTAAGCTAAGGGGTAATAATGCCTGAATTCACTTGAGAGAGGAGGGCAAAGTAATATGGAAAAAAATGACAGAATACCATTTTGTCACATCCTTCTCTTTTGTCTGAGGTTGAACTACAGGAACTCACAGCAACAAGGGGTCTTAGATAGTGACAAACCAGTGTCAGAATGTTCCAATTTATTGGATTATGCTTTACCCATTGGAATATCTTTAATTTCCACAAATTTTGCAACTGCATTGAAAAGGATTCAAACATTTAAATGAAAATTATATAATGATTTTGAAATAGATTTTTTTTTTAATTTGGGCGGGGAAAGGGAAGATTATAAAATAAATTATAGCCTTATAAATTTCAACTTACTTATACAACAAGTTTTTCCAGTGCATATTGTAACACTAAAATTACAGCACAGAGACATTATCAATGCATACAAACATGAGTCAAAATAGAACCATATTGGGCAGTATAAAGCTTTGGAACATTCAACTAATGATAATGAAAACTGGCTTATAAAAATTCAAACAGCATTTTGTGAAACTATTATAAAGCTAGAAGCTTGGGAATTAGACAGAGTACCCACACAGCAGGAGAGTACAAATGAACACCTACGCAGATGGCTGCTATAAGAACTGAACAACCACCATTCTATATAATAGAAAGAAGCAAAATGAAGTGCCGATTGTAAGTGGTGCTTAACTTTATTAAGCTAAGAGAACGCTATTACTGAAAGTCTGTATCTGACAAAGGGAAATTACTTTGTTGTAATCATGTTCATGAGCTGTCTTGTGCAGTCAAAGGCCTGCCATTCATTTAAATTAAACTGTAGCCTTTAAAATGTTAATTAGATGTTAAAGCCAGATGCAATATTGAAGAACCTTTAATTTATAAGTTTCAACCATTTTTCTTGAAACATTCTCACATGTTTGTAACAGAATAACAGGCATGGATGTATTTCTGACAATATCAAAAGACTAACTTACCATATATATTCCTTTTGTTTTCTTTGAGAAATCTTCTACATATATTAATGAGTACATACAATAAATATATCTTTGAAAGCTATATTTCTGAAGTTAAATTAGAAGACAGAAATTGACTGCATAATAACTTTAAAATTATTTTTTAGACATTACTTTTCCTAAGGTTAGAAAAGACCTATTTGAGAAAATCCACTATTCAGCTTTCCTTTACTTCAGTGTTCAATCTGCTTGAATTATTCCCAATACACATGGACAAATTCAGCAGGACCAATTGTAGTATTTTGGAACCAACTGTTTATGAAAACAAAACTATTAAGTTGACAAAAGCATGTTCAAACAGCAGTATTAATGCTAGTGTGAAGTATAAATTGAACCCTTCCACCCACCCAAGAACATTAATCAGAATGAGATTTGTGACACAATGGTAAAACTCAGGGGATGATGAAGTCACCAAATGAGGGATAAGTTTTACCATGGAACAAGCATCCACATTTGCCACGCTCAGATTTAAATCATCAAAAACATTGAATACAGATTTTATTGTCCACCAAAATTAATTTCAGTGGTTCTGAGCACCTGCTCCTTCCACTGAATTCAAGTTGATGCTGGTTGATCAGCACTAGAAAAATGAAAATTTACCTTGGAAACATTTATTAAAACCAAAAATATAGTATGTCCAAAACTGACAAGTGACTGGCTTTTTACAAGACTGACTTAGAAACCAGAGAGTGTAAACTTTAAACTGTGTTGTGTTTTAGACTCTCAGTTTTCATTTCTAGTATTTATTATCTTCAAAATTATTTTTTTGCATATCTTAAAACAAATAATTTTTGTGTAACAATCTTCATTACAATTTAGAAAGATTTTTTCCCATTTCAGTTAAAGTCCTGTTTGACTTCAGTTGCTTGAAGCTAGCTACTTAGGTTTTTATTTCCACCAATGCCACAGCCTTGGAAACTACAGTCATTACCAATACTTTTATGTATATCATTGTATTCATGTAGCAGGAAAAATTTCTGCTGGAAGACTTCTCATGCTGGGTATAGCATTAAATTTATTTTATTTGTATTCTTAGCAGTTCCCAGCTGATCCAGGTTTGAAGACACTGTGTTATTATTTGGATATTTTGGGTGTGGTACCAATGCTAGAACAGGTATATCAGGAGATATATAGTACTGTGATTTAATTCTGAAGTTCTATTAGTCAGTCTTGTAAACCATGAGATAATGAATGAAAAAAAATCAGAAGTAAAAGCCCACAAAAGCATGAAGAAAACACTGGAGAACACTTCTCTTTAAACCTTAGTTAGCTCAGTTGGTTAGAGCATGGTGCTAATACACCAAGGGTGGGTGTTCAATCCCCCTATGGCCATTACTTAACAGTTGGATGCGATGATTCTTGCAGGTCCCTTCCAACTGAGAATATTCTGTAAAACTCTTCACTGAACTGCTTTTGCAGCAGTAAAATTACACATCCCAACCAGACTCCTCTTACCCAGTCTTCAGTATTCCATTTCAGACAGGTACTTCCTAGCAGGATTATAAGGAAAGCTATAGTAGTTCTGGACTGATACCTATGTTTCTTTTATCCCACTAGCCTCTTTCTGAACCATCTTATAATAGCACATAATGACATAAATCATCTCAACTGTGTAAGACACTTGTAAACCATCCAGGTATTTTGTCAGACTTCCATGTCCATGACAGTTGCATCATTGTAAGATCTGATTCATATGATGCTCAGTAGAATTAGACGAGTGAGGTAACTTTAGTTCATAGTTCATACTCTTTAAGTATAGGTAACTATAGGACAAACATCAGTTGACTGTCAGTCTCTTTCTACACCTCATGTTGATGTTTCCACGAAAGCAGTGCAGATTTATTATTGAAGTGATTAAGCTGGTCTTGAATCTATGATCCTGTTAGTGTTTTCATTGTAAGAATTATCATGGAAAAGAAGACACTGCGAATACAAAAATCAGATTAAAAAAAAATAAAAAAGAAAATCAGCCATTCAGAAATGTATTTTTGCTTCCCTTTTGAGTTTGTTATTTTTAAAGGTGACAAAATCTTATGTCAGCTCAAAGAATACTAGTCATTGGGCTTAACTGGAAATTCTCTTCTCTTTCCTGCAAGTGTTGCAGATACTTTTGACAGAAATAATACATTTTCCTTCTTTTCATTTGAATAATCTTCATCTTTTCTCCCCATCTCAAATTTTCCCCTTCAGAAAAGACCTTAGAGGAACATAGAATTCAGCAATATTTCTGTTACATGTTAGTGCCTGAATAGTTTCACTTCCATATGAAGCAAATATTAGCCTTTTAAAGGAGCCATATTTCAAGAATCAGGTGGGAAGCAGAGAAGTGTTGGATGCACCTCACTGCACTGATGTTCATCCTCAACACTTTGCACAATGTGAGAATGTTTAATATTTCCAACCCAGCCTATAGATAAGAATCTCTAGTGTCACATCACAACTGACAGTGCTGGTGTGAGATTTGTAGTAAAACAATATTCCAGCTGTAGCTTTCATTTACAGAAATAAAACATCAGAATGGAAGGGAGGTGTGGGGGGTAGAAGATAAACATTTTAGTGTTTTAGCACCATTTATACAAATAACAGGGAAGCTATAAAAAGTGCATATTGAAATGTAAGGAACGAACTGAGCAATTAAGAGTGTAGAGCTTTTTATTTTGCTAGTTGTTAAAACAAAAATATCCAGGTAATATTTAGTTTCTAAAGATATCCAATGCAAGCAGATCATCAAATATAAATAACCTCTTTCCTAAATAAAGTGTGTGGCAACTATGGGGCAGGCAGTCTTATTTTTTTCCCATCAATCATTAGAAACTTCACATGCAGGAGAAGTCTCAGGGGATATTTCTGGCTGGGAAAAAGATCCTCCCTCTTCAGTTTTAATCAGTCCATCCCATCTGTAATGGGTTTAGAAATTGTTAATGACATAAAGTGACAGTCGAATGGCTTTTTGGTCTGTCAGTATAGGGTTTCTGTGAGCTCTCTAACAAACTACTGCATACAGTTCTCAAAGCTTCTGGAAAATGATCTCGATTACAAGGGAATAAATTTGATATGCTCGCAATCACAATCAGGAACTGCAAAGAAAGGCTTCCTTAATGCTGTTCTTTCAACTATAACGTACTAAGATAAATCTGTCTGTGAGGCAAACCACATAAGAGGGTTACTAACACTTGGAATGTAGGTCTAGATCATAGAATATGTAAAATACAAAAACATCTGAATAACACCTAAATTTATTACATTCTGAATGCAGCTGTAATTAGAAAACCTAGCATTTATGCATAAAGACTAAATGGAATAGTTTTATATCAAATGCTAACAATATAAATTGGAAGTCTGTGTGCATGAGTATCTTACCTATTTAGAAAACATTTACAGTATTCAAAGATAAATGTGGACCCAGACTCTGAAGTCTTTCCCTAATCAAAACTTGTTGTTGGCTGGAAAGCAATACCTAATTTGAACATACTGACATTCAAAATTTCATTCTAAACTTGCAGAATTAAACTCCCTGAATCTCACAATGTTGTACTGAAATCAATTACTTTGTAAATCAGACCAAGAATAACAACTAACAAAAGTTTAAAACATTTCAGTTTGAAATATAAGACAAAACTCCACTAGAAGATCAAGATACTGAATATTGCTGTTAGTACTATATAAAAGAAAAAGATCAGATTCTGATGCCTCACAATCAAAACCAAATTTCCTTTTCTTTAGTGGATTAAAAAATAATGAAATATTTGCATGAAGGAACTCAGGGTCTGGCCAACTGTGTATGCCTTAATAATGTATGCATATTTTTGAATATTAATCATGATGAAGAAGGTTAATAATGGATATGGAAATGGAGATTTGGAAAGTTTTTAAACACAATTTTTATTCTTCTACAGCTAAGCATTCTCTTTCTTATTTTTTTGTTTTTCAAATTTCAGAAAATTCATTATACTAGTGTGTCAGGAAAGCTGACATTTCAGAGACTGACATCCATGCTAAGTTTCACTAAAGCGCATTGCTCTGGAGAAATGCTTTATCCTCCTCATTTGCTGACAGCCAAAATTTCTTAAAAACTATCTGTAAGTGATCTCTGAAAGTCTGTTTACTTCCTTATTTGCTTCCCAATTTTCACCTCATGGAAATATTTCATCATATTATAATGTAAAATAAGAAATATGAAAATATCTATTCCTGAGAAGTCACCTACAGCATGAGCTGACAGACTTTATTGTTGCTGCATGAGTCTTGGTCATGTGATACTGACAGCTGAGATTCAAACAGGGAGCTTTTCCTGGACACAGGGTGTTCCTTGCCTCTTAGTTAAACATCATCATCTTCAGTCTGTGGTATCCCAACAATTTAATAGTGCCAAAGAGTAAAAGAAGTGTTTTAAACACTCAGTAGATGCCAAAAATAGTAATGTCTTGGAAGATATCACCATATTGCTTTGAAACCACATATTCAACAAAAAAATTTCAGTCTAATCTAGATCACTGCCATAATAATCTGTGAATGATACAGCTATCATCATACGTCTCTGACTGTTTGTGTCAAAAGCTATTGCAAGTCACACAGAAGATCTCCAGGCTTGAGTTGTCATAAATGTTCTTCAGCTAGTCCTCAATCCCCTGGGCCTGCATAGATCCTTCAACTGTTGTTACAGATCAACAGCTAAGACAGATCAGTATTTTCTCAGTTGAAGTCACAAGTCACTAGTCACCTCTCACTTATGTTGCTAAAGAATTTGCATTAGAGCTCTGTTTCTTTTGTTAAGGAACATGAGCAATTTTAGGAATCAGTTGCTGGGTCAACTTCCTCTTGCTAAGCTCAGTTACTCTATTCTCTCTTTGTTATCTCTCCTCTTCATTTATTTCGTTGTATAGTTCTTGGTGTAACTGTGATTTCCATCAGATTCTTGAGACACAAACTCTTGCTTTCACCCACAAGATTTCAGCTTTCTTACCTTGTACTTAGCCCTCTATAAGTGTCTGAAGCTCCCTATACATTATGCATACCTGAATAAATCATGCTGCTCTTTTCAGTGACATCTTTTATTTAATTTTTATTCATCCTTTATTATTAGCCACGATATTACTGCCAAGGAAATTAATTTTGGAAAGTAAAAGCATTGTTTACATGCCATTGAATTTGCTTACTCAAATGACCTTCTATCCAAACCTTTGAACCTTTACATTGACTTCATTTCTTCATATACTGGAGGTTATGTGTGGGGCGGGGTGAGAGAGAAATTTAAACCTACCTCTAGTTCTCTTCTTTTTCTAGTTCTTTTTGTATCTTTGTTGAAGAAGAACTAAAAGTAATGAAGTTTTTCTATATACATTTGCACTGCATTTGGCCAACAATGTAGATATACTATGAATTTGGACACCACCACAGTTTCAATTATTTGCTTCCATGAAAAAGCATAGCTATCCTTAACAAAAAAACATCCTTAGATGCTACACTGGAAATATTTGTCTTATTCACTATGAGTAAAATCAAAAAGGAGGGAAATTTGTACCAAGGAAGAGAAGTATGACATTTTCTAGCAAATTTGACTTTTAGACTAGGGATGATTATTTAAATAAAAAAAAACCCCTCTTATTTGTGTTGCATGTGCTGTATGTTCAGTCATCCCACAATAATTATCAATAAGGTAAATTAAATATAAGGAGTCTCATTTGTAGATTTTTTGGTCTGTTTTTTTGTTTGTTTGTTTGTGGTTTTTTGTTTGTTTGGGTTTTGTTTTGTTTTGTTTTGTTTTGTTTTTGGTCACTCTAATTCTCTATAAACTGTAGGTAAAAAATTCAAGAAAACTGAATCAATTCAATATTATATTGAACTCAGTGGCTAATACTGGTTCTGACAGTGTTATTTAGACCAGTGAGAACCATACTGTCAAAAATTCCCTGGTTATTCCCATACATACTGCTCTGTTAGGACTTTCTTTCTGGATACAGCACAGCAGTGTTGTGTTATTTTAAAAGAGATTAAATTTTTTTCCTATCGCTGTCTACCTTCCCTTTTTATTCTCTTCTCATTTCTCATCATTCCTTCAGAATTTTTTGATGCCTCCTCCCATTCCAGTCTCCCTCTTTCAGTATATTTCTCCTACTACTCTGCCCTCAATCAGCAGTTTTTCACTCTCTGCACCTCACTTCTTCTGTCAGGATCTCACAATCCTAGCTGTTGACTAAACACCTACCCACATCCAGCATTGTGACCTACCTTTCTGATCTCTCACAAATGTGTAGCTGGCACTTCAAATTAGCATGATCAAAACAGACCTTTTGATTTCCACATTAAGCCCTCCTGCTTACTAAGTTCTCTCAACACCTAGACCACCCCTTACTTGATGTTAAACAGCCTCAAAATTTGCATCAAATTTTGCGCATCGATTTTATTTATAGGAAATTCTGTTAATTTTTTTTTTTAAAGGGGCATTGACTCTTAAATCACAAGTCTACTTTACCATCCACAGAAAAATTTCTGTTTCACACAGATTAAATATTGTGAGGTGAGACCCTGATTTTTTTTGGTAAGCTTTGTTCAGTTTGCTACTTTGCTCTTCCATGTGTCTGGTTGCTGCCTGGCTTTTTTTCCAGCCTAAAATGTCCTTTTTGATATCTAGGTTTTAAACTCTTTAAGCCAGAGAATGTCTTGCTATTAGATCACAGAATAGCTTTCTACAACATTAGCACCAAATGATAATAATAATTTTTTAAAAAGAACTGTGAGAATTGAGTTAAGTATCTTGATTTAGAGTTCTACCAATCATTCTATACTGAACCTAGAAAAAAATTTAAAAATTAGCAAATGGTAATATAAAGATAAATGAAAGAGTTCTATGGGGCAACTTTTAGGGGAAGAAACAGAAATCCTATAGAAAGTCTTGATTAATGGCAAGCCTTATTTGGAAAATTTCAACAATATTTGTTGTACTGACCCTCAGCAAAAGGCTCTATTTCATCCTCAGATTCTTGTGACATGCTATATGGTGACCTCCTACTCAGATCTCTGAAAGAAATATTGGAGATGTTAATTTTTTTTTCTTCCTTTCTCTATGACAGTGACATTTTATGTTAATTTCATCTGCTCCTTGAGCTCTCAGAGCCAAAACATTCTGTGGGAGGCAGAATGATGTCATTTTAGTCATAGCATAATTTTTCAGCTGCTAGAACAAGACATATTGTGGCATATTCTTCAGTACTTTTAAAAAGTAGTGAAATATAAACTCAAGGTGATATATTTATGCATGAGGGGGTTACACTGCCTTTTTCAGCTTTTGGAGCTAAATAGCAGGTTTAAAGTGACATCATTCCTCCTCCACCAAATATTTTTACTTTGAAGCCTAAGGAGACAAAATAACCTTGACGAAGTAATATGATTTCCATTGATTGTAACTACAAGAAGGTAACTTGAGATATGAATTTTGTTTTGCATTTGAGTCATTAATTTAATTTCAATGTCAACCAAAAGAAACTGTCCATAGGATAAATTGGTCATTTTGTTAGCAAGTCAAAAATAAAATGTAACAAAAATCACTAAAATTCTCATAGGACTAAGTAATTTAGAACTAGCAATCATCACAGAGGATATAGTAAACAATGGATGCATTACTAGCTCTATGTTGGAGCCAGGGAAAAAACCAAAACCTATGGGCCTCTCTAGGCAGATTTTCAAAAGCAACACACACCAAAAAGTGGCTTTTTCTTTGGAGTAATCAAAAAAATATTCCAAGCTTCTGTAGTGACAATAGAGTAATAAATCATGATTAAGAAATGCATTTTGAACTCAGCTGTTCTCCTCAACTTATCCACTTCAACTCTCTGTGCATGGGGCATTAGGCACCGCCTGCTCCAGGTAAGCTGAGCAGTCAGAATCACTGTGCATGTGACACTGAATGAGTGCACAGTGATGTCACCTAGGCAGTAAGGCAGGCATGTTCTTTACAGTTTGGCCATTTATCCCTCTTCTCTCTTATAGTATCCTCACACTCCTGCAGTACCAAGGGGAAGCTAAGAATAGGCAGGTAGACAATAAATCCAACCCCACAAATAACCTCCTTTTCTCTCAATTCAGATATTGTTTTTCTGTTTCAGTCATGGGGAACTAACCTTCATATGAGACTCAGCATATGCTTCCTAATGCAAAAAAGATGTGTTAGTAATGGGACAAGTGAATATTTACTGTCTTTACTATGTATTTGGAAAATGATCTGCTACCTGCAGATTAACAGAATACACTGTGAGATCCAGGAAGCATCAAAACTCTTGGCAGCATTAGTGTTTCTTTGTGCTCAGGGGAACTAAAACAGTCTCTTCTGTTTATTACTATGAGAAAGCCACTAAGTCAGAAGGTTTTGCTTATAATTGCTCTCCTTTCCCGCATATGTGCATTGCAATGCCTAAATTTAAAAAGAAAAAAATAAATAAAGACAAAGCTCTCCAACATACAACTTTCCAAAAAAACTAAGCCCCTAAAATGTTGGTAAATTTTGGAGCTTAAAATGTAAAATGATCTCAAAGACCATGATTTTTATAGAGGTCATGGTGTTGCATTTTAAATGACCACTAAATTTTGATTGCATTCTCTTTTTACTAGTAATATAATTCCATTTCTAAATATTTTCTATTAGAGCTTCAGATAGAGTATTTTTTTCAATCATTAATGTATCTGATGTGATAACTCAGGATGATGAATCTCCTATTACTCTGGAGTATAGTTAGAGAGAAAAAAAGATGTGCATCTTTTTTTTTTTCAGAGATGTACATACTACACTTCTGTGTACGAGGTTGAATTAAATTGCTATGAGAATTTTTTTCACCTATTTGAACAAATAGTGATTCAGAACCAAATCTTGATTTTCAACTTTGTAGTTCATTTAGAAATTTAAATCTGGATCCACATAGCCCTTCACTGTAATGTTTTAAATCCTCCTTAAGCTTATACCTTTCCATGAGAGGGTCCACTGAAAAGATATTCAAAATGGTTAAATTCCATGCATGTAAAACTTCCCAAGTGAAGTTTCATTCTATCAACTCTTAGATAGTAATATGCTTAAAATGGAAGGATCATTCAAACCAACCAAAAA
>VXBX01007080.1:160870-184842 GCA_013400415.1 Scytalopus superciliaris | reverse complement strand
AAAAAAAAAATATTCCTAGTTATTCAAAGTATGGATGTTTCATAGAATACGTAATTATTACCTGTAATAATTTTTCTTTACAAAGTATCGCACAGACTATATACTAATGGGTAAACTGTACTCACTAACCTTTAAATACTTTACCCTTTTGTACAAAGACTGAGCATTATTAGGTAATGAAAGAGTGTATGAGAAAGTAGTAGATTATTTATGATAGAAACAAAATGAAACTAATGGGACAAGATTTGAAAGCTGTGATGCATGAAAGGTGCTATAGAGACAGCTTTGGCACCATGACAAATAAAGATAAAGACTCAGTGGGAAGCAACAGTGTGAACATGACTATGAAGAAGGAAGAATAGATTTACTGAATGAATCCTTACCATCTGGTGTTTATTTAATACACAATGAAGGTCAAATGGCTAGTGATCCCTTTTTCTATAGTCCAGTGACCAAAAGAACGGGAAGAATCAATGAATTTATCAATATGTCTGGAAATGTTTTAACATATGATCTGATTGAGTCAATATTATTGGAGCAACATGTTCATTACTATTTCAAATATGGTTTGGAAAAAGCTCTGTGGACAAGAATTGCATCCATTTTCCCCCCTCTGTTAGAGGCTCTATAAAAATGCACTTCATTGTGTAAAAGCAGATGCACTTAGAGAAATAACATTTATCTGGTAACATTCAAGAGGCTTGCAGAACAAAATTATATCTTGCAAGTCAGAAAAAGTGTTAGTTTTTACTAAGCTCTATGAAATATTTTCTTCCTTTGTTTCATTCTTTCCTTTCTGTTCTGCTAGATTGAATATGCATCTGTTTTATGTAATTATACTACCATGACTTATCAAATTTTAGAGCAATATTTTTATTAGGTATTATATGTAAGCAGCATACACTAAGAGCAAATCTTATGCATATTTAACAGTATTATTTTATAACTTTCTGTCTTCTTGGAGGTTCTAGACATTCTATACTTTCCTTCTCTAAGGAAACATACATGATCTGTAGAAATTATCCATAATACAGTGCAACTGCCCTTTGCTGACTGGAGTTCTTTTATCTATTAGATTAATGCCAAGATAGTAAATCTGGTAAAAGACTTAGTTTAGATTTTCTAAAAATTAAGAATATAAGAGGTTATTTTAAAAATAAGCAGTCAAATGGTTAAAAACATTCTTACATCAACGTCCAAAACATATAATGTTCTAAGGTGTCATCTAAGACTGTATGTCCTAAAACCATTCTTCAAACAATAAACAAAAAAAAACCAAAACAAAACAAAAAAACCCCAAACAATTAAAAAAAAATTTGGAAAGGAACTAACTTGGTGTACGCAAGATTAACCACTGGAACTCCTGACTCCTATTTTTGTCTCTATCCTCTGTTGGTTTTCTGCCCCTAAGCAAGTATTATTTCATTTCAACTATTTTCAATGTGAGTATAATAAAAATATTTCACAGGATTATAGTAGGTACTCACTTTTTATAATATACTTTGATATCCTTAAGCAGAAAAAACTCCCACATGCCACTTCAGCATTGACCTAATTTCTGATGATCAAAATTCCCCAAAGAATCTTCCTCTTAATTAGGACATGAATAATCTTGAATAAAATTAAAATGTAGATTTTATTATGCCTTTACATTAATGTAGTGTGTTGTGGCAAATAATTCACAGTTAACTATATATACAACCTCTTTGTTCTGCCCCTCTATTTCACAAATTAAATTTAGGGCTCGTTTGTATAATATTTTAACTCATAAGTTATAAATACAAGAAAACTAGGAATAACAAATAGCTCTTGCCCCCTATCGGTGCAAAACCCACTCTAATTAATTGGATTTCTGGCAATGGACAGCTAGTATGGTAACCCATAGAGTAAATATCTTAAGATATTTACAAGGCTCTTAAATAAGCAGGATGAAAAGTACACATTCAAATATGAATTAGTCCCATATTAAAATCTGAAAAGTTAAATGAAATGAAGTCTGAGAAGATCTTAGAAATTAACTTTTGAAAAACATGGACAAAATTCAAGCACCAATGACTACTTATCAAATGCCTCCCTCACTCTTATCCATACTCTTCCCCTCTACTGATGTTAGATTACAATGAATTATTTAACCTATGTCTTTTATTATATTGAAAAATGACTGATATCACTTAACATCTATGCAATTTCCCAGTTTATGCTGTAGTCAACCACAGAGATTAATGCTATATTCTTATCTAGCTTCTTGGCTCCAGATAAACACATTTTTCTTACTTAAAGACACCTTCCAATGCTTCTGATGAAAACATTCTCAACTTCAGTATAACTAATACGCTTCTTGGACAATCGACCAAATCTTTGCCTGTTTCCGTTCTTTTTTTTTTTTTTTCTCTCTCTCAAACTGTCTAGATAATGTTTTCCTCAGAACCAACCCAAGGAAAGACAACTGTGAGGTATCCTTTTTGTTACCTTAATATAATCACTTCAAGGTTCTTCATAACAGCATTGTGCCTTGTTTGACTCAGCAAAACATAGTAAAAGAAGTTTTTTAATCACCAAAAAAAGACATTAGTTGCACAAGCTCTCTCCTTGCAAGCCCTGGGATATTTGCATCCAAGAAAGCCCAAACAAATATAATGAATTGTCTTTTTCGTAGCCTCTATTCACATTATAATTTCTGAAACATTCACTGTTCATCAGCACATGTAGCTAACTCTTCTCTCTTACTATGTTGAGGAGGACACAGTTAAGGATATGATTTTACAGTGCTCCCACTCCTTCCAGGGCACTAGCTCATAGTATGAGAAAAGATAATGAAGCACAAGGCAAGATACATAATTTTCTGTCTTTTTTCCTAGTGAGAGTTTTCAGTAGTAATGGCGAAATGCAGTTCACAAAATGTCATCCATTCACACTTTATTACTTCAAAGGGAATACATGCAAAAGTAGACGTTTTGTAGGGTAAAATCACACCCAAATTCAGAATCCTCTTTACTTATCCTCTTTGGTCCCTCAGTCACTTATAAATTCACTTCTCTTGCAGAGAGGTAGAGATCTTTACAGTATTATATACCAGCAACATATTTCAGCTCAATCAAGAAATTTCAGTGTCAGCAGCAGGTGACAGGTTTCTTGTTCTTAAGATTGTCCTAATGACACTTTCTGTTGCTGTTGCTTAGGTTTATGTTTATGCAAGTGCTGTGAATGTGAGGTGTTAATCAGCAGCTCTAATTACTAGGGTGGAATGAACATTCTAGGATTCAGTTCATTTGGTTTTCATAAACAAGGTTTACCTGAGGCTTTGTTCACACAGAAAGGAATTCAAAATGATGGAAAGCCAGCCTATAGCTCCTTGAAATCATCTTAAATCTATGTTGTCCCTTGATAATTTTAGGTGAAAATGGATTTTTTGCATCTGAAGAAAAAGGGAACGTTAGTAGTCACTGAGCCAGAAAAAACTTCTTGAAAAGCATTGAATTCCTACCTCATTGGACTAATATCTCCTACAACAGCCGTTTAGGGCCCAAGGAATATTTGGAAAATCTGGTAAGCAACTGATTCCATAGCCATGGTTACTCTACAGCAATGAATTGGGGGAAAGGGCTTTGCAAATCACTGAAATGATCTTGGCAAACTCCCATGATATGAAATTGAATAGGTATGCTTTGCTGAAGAATTTAAAATTTGGCACAGCTTTCATAGTCTGTTATGGGTAAAACACTCTATGTTCAAAAAAAAAAATATATTACTAATCTGGGATGTGCCTTTCTAAAATGAAATTCAACTTATCATGCATATGGTGCTTTAATGATTGTATAGGAATTCATAGATATGTTTATTGTGAATGCATGTCTATATCTTGCATTGTCTTAAAGTCAAATATAATTTAGATAAAGATTTATTAAATATTTCCAAAAGGTCCATATATTTAAATACATATTATCACCAGATACTGATACTATGTTTAGAGTTTCAGAAAAAACATTTCAATGGCTTAGAACATGAGAATAAATAAGTGTACAATGAGATGAGTGAAAGACCAAATCACAAAGATTATAACTATATTAGTATGCATTTAGGTGAATGTGATTATACCATCTTTTATGGAATAGCAAAACACTGCAAACATATAAGAAGCTCTACATTTCTAGATTGTTAAAAAGTACAAATACAGCTCATTTTTAATTTCTTCCAACAAATGAAGAAGAGGCTAGGAACTAGGAGAGCCAACCATGTTGCCCACATGTATGCCAGCAATACTTTACAATCAAGTGCTCTCACTGACTATATTTACAATGTATTGGATATCCCTTACCATCCCAATTTCTACTGTTTTAAGTCTGAAGCATGGGCTTACTAGACCTGGGACTAGGAGACCTGATAATAAGATGATACTCTCTTTTTGCTACAAGAAGAAAGATTTATCACTGGCCTTTTCGTTAGTTCCCGTTGTAATTTTTTTCAAGTAAGTTCTAAGCATCTGGTAATGCAGAACCCTAAATCCTTTTAAAGCATTACCATAGGTTACATATCTCTTTCTTGTACCAATCAGCACTATATAAAAAGCAGATATCATATCCATATAAAAATTAGTATGAATAGTAACTTGAACCATTATATCCATGACGTTTATTTTTATTTTTGCATCTTTAGTGCTGAAGATGATAAAGAACACCTTCCTCTTACTATGGGATACTATATGTTTCTCCTACTTTGGCTCACGTGTTAAAAGTTTTTGTATCAGCTAAATCAGTAATCACACTTATTCATTATCAAAATTATTCAGATGATGTAGCATTTTGTTTGCAGGATGACCAGCACATTAACATTTTATTCTAATGATGTGAATCCCAGGACAAAACTCCATTCTCTTGATCCCCAGTCTGATCATCCCACAGGGTTTATAACTCACTATCCTGCATAGTTTCAGTTCAGCATCACTGGCATCTATTCTTTGACCATTGTCTTCAGACATACGCTACACTTTGGGCCACCAAGAGTACTTGGAAAAGATCCTTTCTTGCAATAGCAGCTCAAGATCTCTTTCCAAACTTTCACAGAGCAGGAGCTATGAATCTTCACCAACAGCCAGGAGAACATACTTCTCTCCCTTTCTAGTCTGGTTTTGCAGTATCCATGAACATTCATAAGATTTTTTACCTGGTAAAATTGGCATGAAATTCACTTTCTTTAGTTCAGAGTACAAGAAATCTTCCTTCACTTCTTCCCTTTTCACTGTTGCAACTCCAAATGTCATGCATTATTCTCTCACTACCTTGCACTTTCCACTTGAAGATTCCATGAATTTTATATTTAGGATAATAAAATGAAGCTTCAATATGTATTTCTTAATGTTGACCTTATTTTACTTATTTTTCTATTAAATAGAAGCAATAAAGGAACAAGCAGTAAACTATTTGTTATAGGTGTGAAAGAAGAGATATTCAGATATCCTCTCAGAGAACTGGCCACTGTCTTCTGTTAGGAATTAACTTTCTCAATAGACTTATGCTCTAAATGATTCCTGCAAAGATCATCCCCTTTCCCTGTGGCTGAGATAGATTCATCTTTCATATAAAATAATAAGACACAAATAAGATAATGTGCAGATAAGCTTTTTATGTTTTCATACTATAATGTTACTGCAATATATAAATGCCTTTATATTAATTCAAGGTGAAATTACACATTAGTGGTGCCACCATTAGAGGCCTTCACCTCTTTTTCATTCTTCTCCATTTTGCTGGACCTTGAGTTTTACAAGCTCTGTTTTGAGTTGATTCAACTTACCAGCCTGACAACAAACCAACACCAGAAAACAATCATGAAAGTTTTCGGCCACATTGGGAAGTAGATTTGGTTAAGTTTAAGCTTCATAAGTGTCTGAGATGATGAAAAAGGGATAATGAATGGTAGTGGTGGGCATTTTTATGCATCTGTGCATCTCTTACAACAGGACAGCTTTAATGTACAAATTCATTCTCACCATGTGTGTTCCTCTGAACTGAGGGAAAGAGTAGTAGTTTCCAGAAGGAGAAATAACTTCAACATTAGTTATTATGCAGTTTGAATAAAAGAAATTGTAGTTGTTAATAGAACTTGAAGTGTGACATATAATTTTCTTTANCCAAAAGGCAAATGAAATTCCGATACTGATTTTAGGTTTTTACAGTAAAGCTCTAGAAGTTTCATTTAAGAACATGTCCTGCAACTGAGCTGATTTATTTTGAAAAGGTGTAAAGTGACTTAGAACAGAAATCACACTGAAAATTTGGAGCTGTATCTCTGTTCAGAAGAACTCAAAACTGTAGCTAAGAACTTGCTTCCAAGAATATAATGTGTCTAACTATGTAGCTAGGTGACCACTCAGCTGTCCTAAAGGGCGGAGTAGATGTTACTCTGTTATCAAGTCAAATACCAAACAGGCAAAGATAATGCCTAATTTTAAAGTTCCTTTATCAGCATTAATCAGTGATTAAAATAATCTCAATATACAATATGTATGGAAGCATCACAAAAGTATTCCCTAATAATTCCCTTTCACAGAGTTTTGGGTCTCAGACTTATCAGAAACTAAGTTTCTGTAGCTTAACCAGTTAATGCACATCAATCAATACATGTGAGAAAACACCATCTGTGCAATCTTAATTCACGTCAGTTGTGAGGTAGTTCAACTTAAACTTCTTTCACTGAATAGACACATCAACAGGCACTATAATCATAGCTGGAATGCACATAGTCACTTACCAAATGGAAGTAAATTCACTATGACTGAGACCTCAATGATTTTCAGACTTTTATTAAATATTAGATACTATATTGTGATACAAATATTTAGTTTTTCCTTTCTATAGAACATTATATGTAGACAAATTGCAGACTAAATGCCCAGCTAGCCAGTTAGACAAAAGATGACCTCAGAGACTCCCACAATCATCAGACCAATTATTACTAATGTAATTTTTGAATCTGATATAATTTCTTTTTCTTTTATTTTTCTCTAAGTTGAGTAAGTATTAGAGATTACAGCTAATGGAAAATGAGCAAAAGTATATTAGGAGAACAGTATGTCTAGTTTCTGATTTTAAGAGATCTTCAAGTTACACTAGCAGCTCCAGGGGGTAATACAACAATTGATGGAAGACAAGGCACTGGGAGAGATGTCTTCTGCTTAAATAACAAAGGCATCTTTATTTGATGTTTATTAAAACCACTTCAGATATTCCTACTTGCCTTTAAACACATATATACATCACATGTAAAAATCTTCAGCAAACGCAGTTCTGCATTGTCATGTAGAAACAGCTTTGTTAATACAAGAACTGTTCTCTGAAAATGCAAAATCTTCTGTTAATCATTCAAATGAATTAAATTGCATTCAAATGCAGGCCAAATAACCACAATCTAAAGTGATTGAGATGTATGAATGAAGAAGATGAAGAGAAAAATCCTTTCCATCAGGCCTGCTACTGTTGCAGTAACAGGAAAATGTATATTTTGTCTTGCAAAAATTCAAAGACAATTCAGGACAAATTTCTGGTTAGATGGTGTATACAAGAGAAACTGAAACCTATTTTAAATTATAGTTGGTCATCCAAATGTCATGAAACAGCAAATCATGACCTTTTTCCCATAAAGTGCAACTTTTTAGACCATAAGATTTTCCTGATCAGAAAATGAATTTACTTTTATAGCAAGATTTGTACCCTCCATATTTTGCTCCTGTCTCTATGTAAGCAACATCTGAGACATTTTTTCAATTTTAATTGTTTTAGGTTTTTTTTTTAAATACCTGGTAATTTTATTCCTTTCTATCAGTAAGAGCACCATCAAGGAAACTGCATTTTCTAGGCACATGTTTTGGTGTTTCTGAACAGTTGGAGCTGTTTCTGGACAATGCTGAGCTTTGGTTCATTACTACAGAAATTTAAAAAGTTAAATTTTATATAAGGGTTTGGATATTCTGACCTATTACTACAATGCAGTAAACATTGCTGGGAAAGTTCAGAATTATTCAAACTTAAGGTGCGAGACTAACAAATTGAATAAATCTTTGAAAACAGTGTTGAGGAGAGCTATCTCTAGAGCTGTTAGAACAGGTTAGTCTTCAAGAGTGTTCCTCAAAAATCCTTCCTTTCATCTACCTAGGAAGTAACAAATAAGTTTAAAGAATATACCGTCTGTATTTCCTTTTAGCTGTCTATTTTTTTTTTCTCTACTTACACATAGTTTGCTTTATATGCAGGATTTTGATGACTTGTCAGAGACATTCCGATGTATTTGGAGAAACATTGCCCCAGCAAAAATCCTCATCAAGCAGAGATAACAGATGGAAACGAGACAAACAATTTCCTGATCTAAGCAGGCAAATTCAAGATTTGGTTTACAGAAAAGAGAGATGGGACTTTTGATGAATTCACCCACTGCATTCTTCTGTGAAAGCTTGACATGGGCTCTCCCAAAGTGATTTAATTTTCATTAGCACAGTATTGTTAAATGAAACATGCAAAATATGCTGGCCTCCAAATTCTCTGTGTATGAAAACAGCAAGAAATGAGAAATTTGCTTGGAATCAAACTTCCCCTTTATTGTAGCAATGCTCTTCACAGACAAGATTATGTATCTAATTTCTTTGTATGCTGTGTTAAAAATTTTTTTATCCATCTAATGAAAAGTTATTGGCCGNCCCCCCCTTAATTTTTTAGGAGTCAATAGAAATATTAGAGAAAATAGAAGCTTTTTGTTTTGTAAAAGGTTTGTATCCCTAGCATCCTGTACAATAACTATTTTCTTTAAGATTATCAGAAGCAGTTGAAAAGAAAATCATTATTAAATAACTTTTATATTTTTCTGCCTGATATGGTCAGTACCCGAATCTGAGGTTCTGAATTATTGCAGCAAAGCCCTACTGAAATTTCTTAACCTTACTCTTTCTGAATTGATTCTTACATCTGCATACTAAAACACTTCATCTTGTTCCAAGATAACTGAGCTTGCTGATGGAGAATGTATATTGGGAAGAACAATGAAAGGGCATTAGAGAGCTAAACGTGCTTGGCTGATTCTATTCGAATTCTTAGGCAAGGCTAAATCAAAACCCAGATCTCCAAGCCTGGGTTTGAGAAGCAGGAAAGCACAAGAGATATTGCAAATTAAATTCATACTACTGAAAATGCAATGGGTTTATGTAGGAGAGAGAAAGCAGAATATATCTTTTTTTCCTGTTCACTTTTCACATCGAAATGAAGTACCTGAAGGATTTCTTCAAGACCTGTATTTACCTAAAATGTGTGAGCTAGCAATGAAAACTAATACAGTATTTTTTAAAGTTACCAAAAAATTACAAAATATCATTAATTATTACATTGGAAAATGAATGTTCCAAATAGTGAAATTAATGTGTACCAGATAAAAATATTGGCATTTTCCATTATCATTCTTGAAACCAGAAAACCTTTTCTTTTTTGAATTTGTGAACTGACACAAATGTCTTTAAAAAGGGCAATTAGTGACAAGTGACTATGAAGAACCCTGTGCTGAGAAGCTGAGCCTAAGCCTCTTGAAGATTCTCCATGTAAACAAGTCAGACCACATCACTCATTATTCCTCTTTTGTTTACTGGGAGAAAAGTTCAAACTATTTAATGAGAGGATTACCCATACTTCAACTCCATTGAAAAAGATTAATTGATATTTTCCTGTTAGGGGTTTAACCACTTGGATTTGGCCTCATATCCCCCATTGTTACTGATGCTGTGATCAGCAGAGCAAAGTTGCTTAAAGGTTAGACAAACTTCGCAGCATAAATTACACAAACTAATTTATGTTAAAGTTTGGTGAACCTCTAAGCCTGAAGAGCTTCTATTAACTCCTCAGGTGTTTAGAAAAAACAGCTATTAGAAAATAAGGCCGTTTATGAAGAATTATTTAATCTTTATACAGAATTTTATAACGTATTGAAGCATTTGAATTCAGTATAGCAATTGTGCTAAGAAGAAAAATATGTGACATACAATAAAGTCAGCACTACTAGTACTATTGACATTTCATTTTAATGTGGTTGTTTTCTAATTACGTTTAGGATGTGGGGGGAGCAGGACCAGAAATCTCAAAATATATTTTTTCTTCAAAGCTTTACAAATTTTCCAAAAAATGAGTGTCTTGTGGACATATGGCTGCATATTTGGATAACACCATTTGCATTTTCAAACTTGCAATATTTTTAACCACTCATTTGGCTTTTGCTTTCAGAAAAGCAGACAGTTAGTGCATTCATTTGAAATGATTTAGTCTCTTTAACTCTTTAAAAAGACAAGAAAGGAAAGTATTTACATTCATGAATCATTTAACATATATTTTGTATTTATGCTTGAAAATATAAACTGATAATATTATATAGGTTTATTGAGTAAAAAAAAACCAAAGATCTTGTAAATATTAGATATTTGTAGCTATTAAGAGGAAAATAGCACCATGAAACACATAAGACTTAAAGAGAAAGTGTTAGCATTAGGGAAAAAATTGAAACAGTAAAACCTCAATGGGAGCAGTTAGAACATGATTGTATAGGTTTCGATCCTACAAAGAATATATGCTTCAAATAAAACTGTTGGAGAATTATTCATCAAGAAACAACATTTCTCATTCTTCTAGTGCTTATAAATATACAGTATTTACAATTATTTATTCTGCCCTGAAAAAGCCTGACTCTGTATCCTGTTCAGTAGTAGAAAAAGTATGATGTCTATTAATAAAAAAACCAAGATTGTTCACAAAATACCACATATCCAAAATACAAAATAAAAATATTAACAAAAGCAACAGATGAAGGAAAGGAGAAAATGCTGAAGAGACTTACGAGTAAGATAGGAGAACATATTTTAAAACATGCTGCAAGTGAAATGGTGATGGAAAATTAATGATTTTGAAGTAGTTTTAACACATCTAAAAGCACATAAAAAATTTTGGTCATTTTAATTTCTCTAGACTGTAAAAAATGTTATTATAAACTATAGCTTAAAAACGCTCATGATATAGTGTCCAGATGTTCGATGCAGAAAATAAATTAAAAAACCAACTCATTTTCAAAAATTGGTGTTGAAAATTCTAGCTATTTCAGAATATTCATCTTTAACGTACAGATTCTAAACACCATATATGCTAAAATATGCAATAGTCTGAAATTTGTAATATTGTGCATACATTTGGACATATTGCAGACATATTTGGACATATTGTGGACATATTTGGAATATTTCAGGTTTTGTCTTAATTGACATACTATATGGTTACTTATATTTTCAAGAAACAGCAATCTGCTTCATTTTGAATTATTTTTTTAATGTGTATCTCTAATTATTACTTATTTATTAATTTCAGCAGAAGTTTAATTAATTACCAGCTGATGCAAAGTATGACAAAAGTAAATACAAGCATTTACATTACTTCTGATATTGAACAAGTACAAATTTTATTGACCCTAATCCTGACAAATGTACTTAACCTTATTGATTAACTCATGCATTGAAATAGAGTGAAAAATGTTTTACCACAAGACACTATAGTATGACCACTATAGCAGCTCTTTCAGCCTTCAAGATTTAAATGCACAGCCTACATTGAACATATTGATTTTCGTAAATAGTCCTCCTATAATAAATACTAGATTATCACTGCAAGTCTCTGCAGACGTTAGGTGATCACAGAATGGAGCTGTAATCAGAGGAAGTTCTGTGAGAGATAATCTTTCTTTATTCTCCTCCTCTGAGAATTTAGGAGGAGGGAAAGCAAGGGACAGCAGCAATTGCTATAGTTGTTCCTATAAAATTTGCTCTTAGATTATGAACTGTCGTCTTAACACTTATGTTTTCATCCTTAGAAAAGCAAAAGTTTTCAGAAACGTGTAAATGTAGACAATATAATTCCTATGCTTTCAAAGCCACTGTAATGCCAAGTTAATGTTTAAATNTTTTGCTATGAAAGACAAGACAAAACCAGAAGGAACACAAGTCTTTAACAAAACAGAAGACAGATGTCCAGAAATTATCAATTGCTAAAGCACACAGATTGTGATTAAATTTTAATGTGGCTTTTAAACTTAAGTAAAGATTTTGCTTATTGAAGAGAAAGAATCCCAGAGAAAATATTGTTATTGATTTCATCATTTTAAATGTAACTGATCCTTTAAGTAATTTTTCTTGGTTTCAGTGTCACTTTTTAAGTGTCTTCTTAGACTTAGGAAATCATTAGAAGGCACGTTCATTTAAAATTCTAAGTCTAATGCATAAACTGTTCTCCAGTGGACTCAAAGCCACATCTGTTGAAAATAAAACAAAGCATTCAATGTGCTGAGTAAAATCAAAACACAACAGTAGAATGGTAATAGGGAGTTAAATTAGTCAAATTAAACAGCACGAAAAAGTTTTTGATTGATTTAGAAAATGATTGTATGCTTTTAAAAAATATATTGATTATCTTTAATGTGTTGAGAAAGAAAGCAGAATGTGTACTATGACAACACGACGGTCTCACATATGGTGAAATACATACATGGCCTCACATAGCTTCTTAGTAGACCTGTATCAGGACAGAGGTGGCCCATTTCATATAAGCAAGATGCAGTGTCTTGGTTTGTTGGGTTATTTTTAAACAAGTAAAAAATGAAATATGATGTTGCCACACTGATAAAGAAGCAGTCCCTATTGTTCTGTCATTAAAATTAATTGCATAATAGCCACTATATTGCTCTGATGTTTCATAAATATTTAACTGTGTAAGACTTTTAAGGTCAAAAGGGCTAATTCCATCTAGTTTCCTGAACAGTCCTGCAAATTTGACAACATAGAAAGTGAAGGGAATAATCATGATAAATCCTTATATAGTGTTCTTTGATACAAACACACCGCCTCTATTTACTCCATACAGTAGCCTATTTGCAAATAACCCTTTATGATTTTAAGCAGAGAATTCTATCAGAGTGTGATGTCTGCTGCCTTTAAGATTAACTTCAAGTCTCTTAAAAGAGAAAAGTAGCCATGAAGCTAAAATGTTTTGCAACATTGTGTGTAAGCCAATTCTCAACATATTTCTTGGGAAGTCCTACGCGTAAAGCCCATATGAAGACAAACAAACCACTTGGTCCTCTATTCAGAATAATGAACTAATCCATACCTCATAAGAAGCCCTAGACTTTGCAAAGTGGACAGATAAATATCGGTCCAATTAGAACATTTTTCCAAAAAGCTAACTAATGCCAGCCCTTTCTGATCCTACAGCTCCCCTTTCCTCAAGACTCTCTCCACTGATTTTTTTTTACTAAAAATCCCACCTTGTCACACTTTGCTTTTCCTGTACACTTTATATTAGATCTGTGAAAATAGAATTGCGCACAGAAAAGTTGACAACAGTCCAGTGTGAGTTTCACTGAAAATTCAAATATATCAAATATACGACCTTGACAAAAGTCATAGAACCTTTCTTTTAAATTCTTTTTGCTTGCACACATTTTTTTGCTATCATTGCTTGCATTAAGAGGTCCCTGAGGGTAACTTGTTACTACTTAGTTTTTCAAAACTCATGATTAACCAAAATTATGATTTGTAAAATACAATATGCCCAAAAAATTAGAATAAAGAAAACAAAGAAGTAGTCATGTTAGCTTAGATCAAAAGCCTTCACCAAACCAAAGAGAAGGAAGATGTCTTTATGGGTCAAATGATAGAATGAGAGGAGTTCAATTTTTTCCATTATACAACTTCTCCATGATCTTCTTTGGTGGCAAAGAAGAAGTAACTCATCCAATTTTCTTCCAGTTCTATATGGCAGCTTCATGAATGAGCAAATACACTTCACCTCTGAACATGAAATAAACCCAGCAAAGACAATTACTACAAAACCCATTTACATTCATGGATCTGCAAGAAACACTGCCTGGGCACAAAGATAGTATAAAGCGATTTATCATATGCAGTATTTAGAAAAATGTAGCTGTTTTATTTGTCCATTACTGAAAAACATCATGGTCTTTGCTGTGATACATGTAAGTACTATGTCTCTAATGACAACTACAGTCATTTAATGCATGCAAAACCTATGCAGCAATGCAATGAGTAGCTTTTTAGACTCTGGTAATGCTCAAACTCTGAATGGCAAGAGTGGTTTACAGGAAGATTTCAAAAAACACATGAAAGCAAAACAAAATCATCTAAGTCTCCAAGGCAAGACGTCTGTTAGATGTCTGATATTTAACTCAGAGCCTCTAGTGGCATTTTCTTTGTGTAAATTAAACATCTCTGATGTGCCTATATTACAAAATAAAGCATAGTGAATAGCTCTTGCATCTCTGGAGCTCCCTCTCCTGTTTAAGGTCAGAAGCCAGACTATTAAGGTAACCCAGACACAGGGTTCTCAACCAGGTTAGGCCCATGTGATCTGACTTTCACAGATCATAGAAATTTTTCCAACAGTGTTTCTACTAGAATTTAATGAAAAGGTTTGTGTGTCAGTATTTAATGGTGTATAGAATCACCTTGAAAAATTATTGAGGAAACTTCCAAAAAGCCATTTATTAAGTGCATGCAAATGCCCATATCAGAATCGAGAAGCAATTCGCAGGCAGACACCACAGCTTTTTTTTTTGCCCTTTTTTTTTTTTAATTTTAATGTTTTGGTAGAAAATTTATCTAGGAGTTATTTACTACTAAACTGTTGGCATAAGCATTTGCATTGTCCCATTACTGATGAGGAAGACCTATTTTCAGAGTTGCTCGACATTTCTCCTTATGTGATTGCTTTCAGATAAATGTAACTTTGTCAGACTAGCTGTTTCAGGAACTAATTTTTTATGCTGAATGTCTAATTTAGGCCAGTAATTCTGAAACAAAAAAAAGAAACTAGATCCATATCAGCCATTTCCAAGAACAAGGATAATGAAAAGACATCAGTTTCTTTTAATTACAATTAATTTACTAAATGCTGTTCTAAATGCTGTGTACTAGACTCACATTACACTTCTGCACTAACAGAAAAAAATCGTGGTCCCCCCTACAAGAAGCTTATATGCTAGCCAGTGAGTAACAACTCAGGTATAGAAACCAATGAGGAAATACATGGAAATAAGGAAAAACTGTTGTATACAGTGTTAAACAGTGTCAACAGATCATGAGAAATCCACTTTAATATAAATTCTGTTTGTCTCATTTCAGTCTTCAAAAATGGTTGATATGGCTCGTGTTTCTATTATAAAACAAACAAAGCTAACTAACTAACTAACCAACTAACACAAAATGTTAGTAAAAGAATGTTGGAAAAACATGGGGATTTTTTTTTTTCTTTAAAGCAGAAATAGAATAGTATTCTCTTAAGGGAAAACAGAATACCAAACCACACCACATTGCATACACAATTGCACTGTTCAAAGAATAAAAGGAAGATTGTACCTGCTATGAAGCAACCTATGAAAATTGATCTGTCCACAGGATTTTCAATGCTCTGGTTGCTGCATGAGTTCCTGGTTTAAGATTAAGTGAATCACCCTACTTTGTGTGGACAACATTACATAAAATTCTTGAAATTTGCAGGACCACCATAGGCCTTCCTAATAAATTTGGCTTTTTATTTATGAAAACTATCCAGCACATGTTCAGCACTGTTGCATTTCCGTCTTCTCTTCTCATAAAGTGAAGCCTGTTCCACAAAATCTGCTCTCAGTATCTTTCAGTTAAACTGCTGTCTAATGCAATTGTACTCCATAAATAATTAAATCTTAACTCCAGACTCAGATCTTTCAAGCTATGTCAGACAAAGCTATCCTGATAGAATATCTGTTTCATTTATGATGATAACAAAGTTTTCCCTGTTTTTCAAACATATATTTAAGTAGGAAAAGTACTGTGTTGTCTATTCTGATTGATAATGGAGCTTCAACTGGAATTAGAGCCTCACCATGTTGAGTGCTACAAAAACACTCACATTCACAGTGTTAATCCTAGGGAGTGATTTCTAGAAATTCCTAATTTCTCCAGTTTTAGAAATTTTATAAGAACAATTCTGGTAAATGTTTTCAAAGTTAAGTTACTTCAATCCAATGACTATTGAGTAGAGTCAGAATTAACTAAAAAAGTCTAAGCTTTTGAAAGAACTGAATTAAGCTAGTCGTTTGAGTAAGGAAATATTTCCTAAGTGAGCAGAAGATAAATTTGCTCAGTACTGGAACTTACAGTTCTTATTAGGTTTGAGCAGATGATTGTAGGAATCTATAAGTTCTTTCAAGATTTCTTCTCTCACTGAAAAAATAGCATATATCCTGTCCTGTTTAAATGTGCTAATATTCCCGTCACTTTCTATGTTCTTTGTAATATGCATCTATGTATTTCAAGTGCATAAACTGACTATGAAGAATGTATGTTAAAAAAGGTTGTGATGGAGCATCTCAGGCATCATAAAAATAGCATTAAGATAATATCTTGGTTTTCAGAACAGCTTGCCTGTAATATTCTACCAGTAATATTTTAGTAGGGCAATAGATGAACATATCAGATTAATTTGTATAATGGCACATTTAAGAGACTGACTTTTTGAAGTTTGTTCCATCTCCACGTGTAATTTTTGGCTCCATCATAATCACTGCCGTACTGTCTTCATGCACATGGTAAACTAGCCATCTGGATAGTGTGTCAGCATTAATGTTTTCACACCCTCAGCTTCCTGTGCTAAATGAAGTCAAATTCTTGAATTATGGCAGCCCACCTGCACATAATTTTTTCCATAGACTGTGACTACAACTTTTCTTCAGGAAGAGTACAACTAAATAGTATTATTCTGAAACCTGTAAGGTAGTCTAGGAGTTAATTGCACTTTGAATTTCCTATGGAGAGAGGACTGACAAGACTGTAGCCTAAGGTCAAGAAGGATTCAACATCTCTTGTGAGCCCTTTCAGGTTCACTGTCCCCATTCGTTTTTCAAGTATTCATAGGGCAATTTTGACAGATCACTTTCACACCTGTAAGACCATAGCTGGAAAGCAAGACAGAATGCTGTCTTGGTTTCTATTTAATTCTGGACACGAGACTGGCTTTGGCTCCATTTGTCTGTGCTTGCGTTATGTTAAGAAACAGATTGCTAGAGAGAAAAGTACTCAAACCATGATGTGTAATTATTTCATATCTTCAAGAATTTCTCTGTGGTCAATAAATATAAAATGTAATGGTAGCTATGAAAGAGGGAACTCAACTGAAGACAAATCCCTTGTTCTAAACCCAAAAATTTGAACTAGGATGTAAATTTATAATATGGTTACAGTTCCACAGAAAACCAATGCTTTGGGAAGCTGTCACTAGTGATTCTAATAGTGCATAGATTGTCCATTCAGAGTTCAGCACCTGTTTTTGAATTACCTGTTTTTCCTTTTAACATACTAAAGCATATAACCCCAATTGTCAGTGTTTGGAGAAACAATAAGACTGATTACAAAAGCTAACATTCTTTGGAGGTGTATTTCTGTAAGTTCTTCAACAACTGAGTCAGAACAAGGCTGAAGCTTAGATGTCAATTTGTCCCAGTCTTCCATTAACTGTAAAAAAACCTTGGGAGGCTGCAGCATTTTGAATTTTTGTCCGAATTCTTGACTGAATCATAACCTCAGTGGAATAATAATAAGGAAACTGACAGTACAAAAAAGAGTTATTTCAGAGGAATATCTTCCCTTGCAGGTGCACAAAGGTCCCAAACCTGCTGTTTTCTCCACATTTGCAGTTACAATTAAATGCCTGGAATAAGGGCAGAGGGATGACAGTTCCTTATAAAATTTTGACTCAATCTTAGCATTTAGAGTAAGGAAGGAACTCCAGAAAAGAGGATTTCAAGTAGAAAGAAACAAAAAAAGTGCGCTTTCTTGTAGATGATAGTTCCAACATCGAGCAAAGAAATCCTGCACAAAGTTTAGGCCGAGTTTGACTGACATGTGTGGCTCAAACAAACAACTGGAAATGCAACTGTCACCTGCAGCGTACAAGATTTCTATTGATTAGAAATCTTAATCCTAATACATTTCCTCAAAGACAATTTACTCACAAGGTTCCCTCCTTCTACTTCCCACAAGTTAATTTTTAATCTTAAAAAATTAATGTTGTTATTATTTTAGTTCTAGCATATTATATTCACATTGAATTATTATCCAAACTTGCTCTCTATTCTTATTTTATTATTTTTTTTTACTAGCAGCAAAGCAATACAGAGATGTAGAAGAACAACCCTTAGAGTGAAAACACAATGTGAGGATGAACTAATACCCACAAGAATAAGTCAGTCCTTTCATTGACACCACTGGGTATGGAATCAGTCCTATTCTAATTATTTCTTAGCGTCAACCCATTTCCTTAGAGACACATAAGAATTTTCTACTCCTAACTGAACTCTAAGCCAGAATGAAGGGTAGGTATTATAAGGCTTGTGGCATTTTTAGAAACTAAAAATAATCTCTTAAGAAAGACAAACTCATGGATTTTTTATCAGTCCTAAATCAAGGTTTTTGAGTCTCTGCATCTTCCAAAACCAACCATCAAGTGCATATTTTTTTGAAACAGTGTAGCATCTCAACCTCCTTTAGGCTCTTTTAGTTAGAGGGCATCACGTTAAGTTCTCTTCACCAAAGAACTCCTACAAAGCTCAAAGACAGAGGTTGCTGGGTACCCTGAGCTTCTTTCTGACACTTTGTTGACTGTATGGGGAAGTAGGAACTGAAATCAGCCACCAAATCCAAATAACCCAAACTCTTTAGCTTCCCTGTCTACACTACAGTGACCCACTCATTCCTGCCACTGACATCTGTGAATAATGTTTTCTGTCATTCACATACTGGGATTTGCACCATATTTTAACAGTGTAATGAACCATAAATTATAAATATTCACTAGGGAGATGAGTAAAAATACCATTACCAGAAAAAAGGTCCTGTACATTAGGAAGTACATAGGGTAAATATTGGAAATTATTCCGTATCAATTTATGTAAAAGATTTGCTAACTTTTTTTACCTTTACCCTTTTTTTAACCTATGATGGATACAGCATATTATACTGTTTGCTATTAACAGAAGCAACAGGCCAACAGACATTTTTATAGACATTTAAAATAACTCCAAAACATTTAGAAATTAAATTATACATATATTTGTGTGTGTCTGTCTGAATATACATATGGACACAACAATGCACATAAAACTAATATATGGAATCTTTCTTGGCACATCATAAATCTGTACCCTTTTTCATTAAAAGATGAAGAACAGAAAGACACCAAACTGACAAGGGAAAACACACCAGTATGCCATGGAACCCAAGGAAAAACTTGAATATAATGAGCTATGCTATACTTCTCATGGTTTTAGTTCTATAATAATCCTTTACAACTCTTAATCCAATAGCTCTTCAAATTCCTACCAAATTTTATGCCTAAATTAAACCACAAATCTAAATGTTTTGCAAAAACAAATTCATGCTAGTCGTGTGAGAAACAGTACTTCTAATATTTATAGAAGCCTATCCTTCCTATAAATGGCAGTCTTTACAGTTTGTGGAGACTGTATATTAATCTTAGGTAGCTAAAACTTGGTGACAACATGTCAGAATTCTTTTTTTTTTTTTTTCTTAATTAGAGTGGTTTTTAGTAATATAGAGATTACCTCAGGACAGTGCCGCATAAAGGAAACAGCAGGTTATTTCCCATAAGGACACAATAAAATATTAGTGGGCAAAGGGTGAGATTAATTGCCTCCTCCCAAAACTGCTAGAAGCATCTGTACACAAAATGTGATTATGAAGTTTCCAGGACAACATTGCAATCTTCAGGATGGCAGAACCATGAAGATGCTAAACCAACCAACACTCAGAGGAAATAATTATTTTTATATTTTCCATTTCGAACAAACTGCAGTGACTTCTCCACAGGTAGTTGACCTGACTCATTACAGCATCTGAGTCAATCTTACATCAGAGAATACATCTGACACTCGTGGAGGCATGGGTCTTGAGACTGAAAAAGTAACCTATAACTCTTTGAATATTCAAGAGATGCAAAGGCCACACCTCCGTCATTTCCTTTGATTAACCAAATCTTTAGACTCTTGTAAATCCCAATGTTTCACAATTTACATAGTTCACTATATGTAATTTTTAAAGTGATTTTCCCTTGTAGTATGTATTTTGTGTGGCACTTGTAACAGGTAACATCTTCAGATATCATTTTAAAATGAACTGTTTGGATTATGCATAAATTCATTCTTTGTACATCAATGGGATACTTCATTGTGTTTCTGTTCTCTCTTGATTATTGGAAAAAGAGTAGACTGAATATAAATAGGATTTAAATGTTGTTGAAAGCTAAGGTTTTACATGCTGCTAACTGGTAGTTCTGTTCAAAATTAGTTTTTTTTTCTGTTGTAAACATGGTTAAAATGACAAAGAAGCGGGATTTTGTTAGAATCTTAGGGTCTTGTTACATGCATTTTAGGTCAGATACTGTTTGCTATGAGAGAACAGTGGTTTATTGTAGAGTTGTCAATTTAAATTAAATTACAACTTTTGAGAATCTATCTTGAAAACTTAAAGAAGTCATATGATATTATGCATTACATCTTCAGCCCATTAAGGAACCAGTAAGGTAACCAAAGACAGAAAATACTGGTTCAAATTTCAAGCCACATTAAGTGTGAATATACCCTCAATTTAATAAAAAATATAATGCAACTTCCTGAGGCTTAAATGTCTTACAATTGCACTTGGAATGGATACTTGTTTTCCCATTATTGGCCACTTTAATCTATTTATGCCCTAGTTGTCTCATTTATAGATCACTTTATAGTACTGGATGATGTGGAACTGAGGTCTATGTTCCACTATTGCCTGATGCAACACAACAGTTTACAACTTTCTGAACTTGATCTGAAAGCTGATTTAAAAATCTATACAGACAATCAAATTTCCTTGAAAATATATACACACAAGTCTGCTGTGAGGTGGCTAAAATGAAGTAAATTTAGTTTCAGGAGACAGGAAGAAAACCAAGACTGAAAAGTAGAGATCTAGAAGCAAATGGGAGCTAGAAGTCACCAAGTTTGAAACTCATCCCTCCCCAGAGAATATTGGAAGAGGGCAAGGAAGACAGGCTTTGGAAAAGTAGAATGTTTGTGCTCTTCTTTCCAGCAGACTGCATTAAATATTCAGCAAAAGGCGAGGATCAGTTTACATTACTCTTCTTGTTTCTCGTGTATCGGCTGACAGGTGCTGTAAACATACATAGACAAACATGGTCCTATTCTTGCAATGCTCCAATAACCAAGGGCAGAAATACCTTTTTTTTCCTAGAGCAGCAACATTTTGATACTTGCAGCCATAATACATTAAGATCAGGTTTGCATTTGCTGTCAGAATTGAAACTTTCTTTTTGTCCTGTTGTATAATACAATATTCAATTCTTAGACACATAGAACAGGAAGATGTTTTGCAGTTAATTTGAAAGCATATTTGTATGGGTTTATGGAGAACTTAATAAATAGTCATTTCAGCTGAGCTCCTCCTGGGTATTTAATGACAATTGAGAATAATATAAACATCTCAGGTCAAGCTCCAGGTTTTAAAACTTGAGCAAAAACACAGACAAGTGTGAAACAGCTGACCTTGGCTAAAAGATGGAAACTAGTATTTAAAACATTCACTCATTCATGTTTAAGAGATGTCATAGTAAATAAATAATGACTGTTTACACTCAGTCCTAAATGTCTTCTTTTTCCACACTATAGGCAGCTATTTGGCCGAGATGGTATCATTCACTGATCTAATCACACTGTACCTTTTTTCTCACTTGAATTGTACTTTTGGCTGTCACTTGCTCTTTTGAACAAAAGTTTACCATATTAAAGGATATCATAATAGCTGTGGTTTTGGGGTTTTTTTACTAAATTGATATTCTAATCAATAATGGTAAGGGCAGTCTTCTCTTTGTACCTAAAAAAATGTACCATCTGCATTTGGCTTCTGATATTCTACTGTGAGCAAAATTTGAGCATAAGGAAGTGTTTAAGACTCCCCTTAAGTTAAACTGCAATTCTAAGTATTTTATAATCTTCAAAACAGTCAGAGCCAGTAAAATCGACCCTGTATATTTTTATTTCATCTCTGCTGGATCATACGATATTTAATAATTGGTTCTGGCACCTCGTTGCAAATTATTATAACTTTGAGATTCAACAGTTTTATCGAACATATGGGCACCACAGTCTCAGAACATATATATGATACAGACTATCAAGAGGACCTTCTGTCATGTTTTGGTGAGCTTTAAAGGGTCAGGTAAATTTTGTTGAGTAGATTTGTGCTGTGTTTCCACAGTCTTTGTTTTGTGTTTATTTAGTGGGCTACTTTTTTTTTCCTGGGTTAAATTTTTTTCCTTTAAAGACTGACTCCAACAACAACAGCATTTTTTCATATTGATATGTGTACTATTATGTCAGGCTTCTATGCAGTATTGATAAGCAGCAGCCGGAATGGACAGAAAAATAATCATTGGACCTTAGTGAGTGACTTTCTTGTCACATGGTACTGTATGGTATTAGTGTTTCTTTTGGTTAACACTACATGAAGTTGCTGAAAGCTCATTGTACAATGAAATGAGCATGCTTAAGATGCCTCATTATTGATATTGTACTTGACAGAAATTTTATAAGAAAATTCAAATGACCATTTAAGAAACATATACACTGAAGTATATTTATGTCTGGAAAAATAGCATACATTCTTGCCACAAAATTACTTAAAGAAATGCTATTTTGGTGTAACACTCACTTCTACATCCATACCTAATTTGACTTTCATCTCTGACTCTGTATCATTTGCTGTATTAAACTATACATGAATAGAAGCAATTGTGCATTCCTTGAATACGTAAATGTCCCATAAATTTCAGTGGGAAATGTGTGTGTGAAAGAAATAATATCCAGCCATTATGTAGATTATACGCAAATAATTGCATAACAAGTTGTACTGAAAAATAAATAGAGATGGCTTGCTGACACATGCATGTGCGTGTGTATATATATCATAGAAAAGGAAACCTAATTTACAGAAACTTTTTAACTATAAATGGTTTATTTTATCTTAATTCTGCTAAAAAACCCTCACCACTTTATCATAGTATTTTCTCCTCTACTGCCTTTTCAAGGTTGTGAAGTTGAAAAATTAGAAGCTTAATCAGCTTTTACATGTTTTTCAGTGCTTACTTTTACTATGCCAGGATGCATTTTTATTAATGGGCTTTTTAAATCCTTCTCTATGAATTAATTTATAGAGATCATATATGCAGGGGAAAAGGTCTTGTGGTTTTTAGACCTTTTACTTTTTATTGGCACATATTCAATTGATTTTCACAGCTAAGCTTCAGAAATATTAGTTAGGGTAGTCATTTGTGAAAGTAAATTAGGTGAATTCTGCTAATGAATTCGAAGAGCAGTGTAAAGGTATATGTATACTGGATTGTTTCCACAGAACATGTATAAATGCTTAAGGTACTGGGGACAAGATTGACTGCACTTTTAGGCAGCGAAACTCTTATTAGAACATGAACTAGATTTGTGATTACTTGTCTGGCATAATTTGAACCAGTAGGTGGAGTCCTTGTTAATAATAATTGCATGAACAAAACTTGTTAGTATATACCAAAAGCAAGATATTTTTCATATTATAAATTGCTAAAATCATATTTGCTTTAGGCTTCTTGTATTGGTGTAATTAGCTAGAAATAGCAGTAAAAGGGCAGAGACAAAATATGCATAGACCTATAGCTATCTTTCAGAAAACAGAAGAAAACAGTTTGGAAGAGCCAAACATCCTTCAGAAGAGGTCTTTTGGAAAAATATTAAGTATAACTTGATAATTAGAAAGCTAATTTTTTGTTGATTTGGCTCATTGATGCTGGGGGAGCATG
>VXBX01007080.1:155463-160864 GCA_013400415.1 Scytalopus superciliaris | reverse complement strand
TTGTTGTTTGGTTTTGCTTTTGTTTTTAAATACAGATACTTTTTCAAGTACATCTCAAATTTTAAACACTAAAAATCTTCCATGGTATAGTTTTGATGAAATCCAAGGACTTGCATACCAATAGACACGGGACTGTCACTATAACCTAGATGTATTTCTATAATAGAATGTAAGTTCAGATAAGAGTCTAACTGCTAGTTTGTGAACTTCAGTTTTTCAAAATTTCCCATTTTAGAGCAGCCTATGGGCACCTGTAATGTGCCGAAGATTTTGGTAGCAAACTCTGAAAAACCTTGTAATTTTGAGTACATGCCAAAAAGAGCAGGAAAAAAAAAACAACTTTAAAAGTGCCAAATGGCAAAGACAATCTAAATTTAATTCTCACAGACAAGTGGCCTCCCCTTTAGGTAACAGAATGATGTCTATGTTTATTTGTACTTTGTTTTGCTCTCCAACTCAAGAACTATTATGGCTTTAATGGAAAAGTCTTACAGAAAATGAAAAGGTACCCCAAAAACATGTATGTAGTGATGCAAAATGTCCATAACCTTTCACAAGGAAAAAAATAAATCAGTGTATTCTGGTGAGTTATTTCAGTCAAACACAAACCTGAACATATCTAGCCTACATAAGTGAGCGGTCTAAATTCTAAAGACTACACATATGGATAGCATCTTGATCTTTTTTAAAAGAAAAATGTCTGCTTTCCTCTCTTTGTTAAATGCAGAACTTCAGAATATAACTCTGGGAAATGGTTTAGCTTTGAGAACTCAAGGGGAAGATGTTGCCTCAGGGCTAGCCTAGTCTAAGATTTGTGGCCCCAGAGAGAGGCAATATTCAAAGATTATTTTCACATTTTCCGTTACCAATGACTACCTTAAGTGTCTTCTCATCTCATGAGCTACAGTGCATATAATTGTTAGGTATAGGAATCTAATATAATGTAGACGTTACTGTGTACTGTAGTGAAGCTAGGACCAGATGCAAAATAAGCAAGTTCTTATGTGAAAAAGGGATCTTCATTTGCAACTGCCTACAGATGAAATTGGTTATTTATTCTGACCTCCTCACATTTTGCCTTCAGAGATCTTGAGGTACTTAATTATACCTGTCTAGGTACAATTTTTATTTTGGAGCAGATAGCCGCTGACTTCAACCAAGATGAAAGTGGGTGTCATAAATCAGACAGTCCTTCAGCCAAGTGCCTGAAAGTTATTCAACAGCTAATACTCCAAGGCTTTTTACATGCCTCAAGAACTGTAGTCCTCACAAAGTGCAGTGCACTTGCTCCAGTCTTCTAAAAGACAACTTAAAATGGTGTCTCTCTTTTATATAATTCTCTTTTCTATGAAATACAGGCAATAGATTCTGTTTCCTCCATTGCCTGTGGGTGACTAATCCTACATATCCTTTTTTTCAAGGAGATGCCCTGCAGAACTACTTAAGTGTAGGAGTGTCACTTTCTCTCCTTTCCACTGAAGCTCTGAGAAGAGAAAACCATAACAAAACAGAACTAAGCAAGCTGTTGGACTGTTAACTTAGGAGAAACATGTGAGTTCTAATTCCTTAATTCAACTCCTCCTTATGTATTTCATGTTAAAACTAAACTACCATAGAAACAACTTCAGCTTATGTGTATTTACATTAACTCTGGAAATTGTTAGAATTGCAAAGGAAAAACATAAGCAGAAAAAAAACCCATAAAATAGTTACAAAACAGTAAAAAATTATTTTATTTCTAGTTTATATAGATCATCTGTATTATGGTGTGTGCAAATACGGAACAAAGACAAAGCTTAATTTGTTCTGCAAACATTTTAAGTGAAGCAGACTGAAGCTTTCAATCTGCTTAAACTACTTTCTTTCCATTGATATTTGAGGGCCTGTTGGTCCAAAATTCAGTCTTAGCTTTATATAGTCAACTATGGTGCACCTTCCAAATATCTTTTGGTATCTGTCCTAAGAGAACATAGACTCAATGTTAATGCCAGATTAAGACAGAAGACTGGATCTTAGTGCTAAAGAATGAATTTTCTCCTTTGTATCAAAACCAGATTTATCAGAGCTGAGCAAGGAAACCTTGAGATTGTCTCACCACAAATCACATCTTTAGTTCTACTATTTGAATGGATATACTTCCACTTTCATCTTATTCAAACTCTAATGTTTTTTCCAGTCCTATTGTCTTGTAGCTTATCATATGCAGAACACAGCATTTCTAGAGATATACTTTTACAGTTTGAATCTTGAAAGACAGCTCTGGGAGTCTGCACCTCACCAGGCCAAATGGTTAAACTCAGATTATTCATTTTGAAAGACTGGCACAAAGCAATAAGAGATACACTGGGACAACTATTTTCTACAGTCATGGGAAGTACACTTCAGTACAGTTCATTATCATTTGTTTGGATTCTGTTACTATGAAATATTTTTACAGACTTAATTCTTTTTTAAACAGTCATGGGCATATTATTATTATAGCACATCTTACCTGCATCCTAATCTCATTAATTTCTAAGCACTGTACAAAGACTACATACTGACATATATTTTCCATACTGTATATGCATATTCTAACACGGTTACTGTAAAGTTAGAAGGGGATCATATAAACTCAAGTCAAGCTCTTAGTTTTCTGAGTCGGTACCTGGTTATAAACTTTTGTGTGTGACTTCTAGTCTCTGGTTGCCATGAGGTCCCAATGTTTAGTCTCTAGATAATCTTCTTCCCAACTGAGAAAAAAATCATTCAGAAAGACATACATGTCACTTGATATAAGTCATTAAGTTGAGATAGGTTTCCATTCTAGAATTTCCATTCCTGTTAGTCAAAGAAGAAAGTTTCTTTTATTTAAAGAATTAAAGTTCCTTTGCACAAGGAACTCAATAAGTTATCTAAAATCTAGATAAAGTGTTATGCAAGACTGACACAGAACGTGCCTGTAACAGATCAATGAGATATCAATAATACTTACCCATAAATTCCTAAGATGTATATTAAATGAAGCAGCATCTTCCTTGGAAGAATTCCACCTTGGCTTGCAACTATATTGAGACATGGCCGGGCAACTCTGTCACAAAACATCCATAACAATTTTGTCTACTCAAAACGCATTGCTTCAAGTCTTCACCCCATCTCCAGCCTGAAAACACCAAGAAGTGAAGCTGGCATTTTCACTTCCCACAACAGAGTCATTATTCCATTTAGAACAGGTTGTGCCATTCTTGCACAGGCATGTCTTTGAAAAAACAAACTGGTTAATTCACGGAGTATTCTCTTATGAGTTCTTTGCACCTTTTTCTGCCTGTGCCACTGCTCAGCTGTCTGCATTCAGCTGTATGTTGGTTTGCTTCAGTGCTCTTCTCCATGAATCCTGCCAAAGTGATGACTATCATACTACCTGGTTTGCTGGCTTTGGAACAAAAGACTGTGCATCAGAAACCCTGCACACATATCATATAACATATTAAAAGTGAATAATTTTCTAATTGTTTTCCTATTCCAAAAATCAAAACAGTAGGGTTGTAATTACAGATTCCTTCATAAAAAAGCCTACTGGTCTCATTTACTCACTGAAATATATTAATGAAATGAGAGGCACCACCTGAGTGGCTTAGATCCTGCTATAGTTTTGAGTCCAGCATGCTAACCAAAATTTTCAGGAAGACATGAACTTGTAATTTTGCTGTGGCTCCCAAAGTCACCTCAGTTTCTAGTATGCTCCAAAAGCCTTGCTTATATGCACCTGAAAGGTCTTTTCTGCTTTAACATATTCCTTAGTTCTCTACCCCTCCCCCCATTATTTATCTCTTTTTATTCTGCATGTGTCACTGCTTATGTACACACTTAACATATTTTTATTCCTCTCATTTGAAAAAAAATATTCTGAGTTCACTTGCTTTTTTGTCAGTTGTCATTCATTTTACCTTGTTTTGCTTGCTTCAGTATGTTACTTCCCCTTATATTGTGAACTATGTCATCTGTGCCAATGTACATCCCTTGATAGTGAGTATGCAGTAGACTTTACTGAGAAATAGAAAAGAGAAGTGTTAGCCACTGCTCTCACCAAGATTATATTCTCTCTTAATAGAAGCTGTTGATAGATCCTGTGAGGCTACAACACTTAGGGTGTTGACTTGTGGAATGAAATCCTCTACACACAAGCACAGCAAAATATTTTGGTGAAAAGTAATTATCAGAAATAGTGACACGAGTAAATTAGTTAACTACATTTCAGCAGGAAGCTTGAGTTACCCCTGCCCGTTCTTGTTCCAGACCCATCTAAAATCAGCAGTTCAGCTTAATGATGTCACAACATTTGCCAGGCTGTGGGCACTGAAGAGAAGACGTGAAAATACTCCCACTGAATCAGGTCCTCTCCTCTCACTAAGCGCAGTTAAACAGCCCATCTGTCTCACATTGCAACTGATATCTTTGAAACATCATTCTATTATTACCACAGTGGTTCTAAAAAACTGTCCTTAATTTTAGACATCTTACAAGCAAATTTTTAAATTCACTGGATATTGTTAACCCAGATCTGAAACACTGACACTGAACAATGTTAGGAAGCTCCTCTTAGTAGGATATGGCTCAAGTGTTGTACACTGCTATTCATTTATCAAGGGTAACCTTTTGTGAAATACAGATATCCTACATTAACAAAAAAATCACAACAAAGAATCCGACCCCTCCCTAATCTCTAATAATTTTGAAAGTGTGAATTGAAGAGGACTGAGAGACAGATGGGTCTGGATGATCAAGTTACCTGTTATAGCGGCACATCTGCCAGGGCAGTCAATCACTGTGATGTCTCTGACAGGTCGATGGAGACTGAGTACGAAAGGCTAAAGCTGCACTTGAATTTGCTCCGGTTAAAAAAATCTGTCTGTAGCACACAGATCCTTGGAAAAAGACTTCAGTCACAATAAAAAAAAAATCATAGTGCATTGAGCAAGCATAATTGTGAAATAGATACATTCTTGATTTTGTTTGGGGCTTTTTTCTTCAGGAATCAATCAAAAATGGAAAAAAGATGGAATAATATAAATATATTTTGGCAAAATCATTTCACAACAAAGAAGATGATAAATATGAATCACCAGAATAGAAAGAAAGGTTAAGACTGTCAAGTAACAAAACTAAATAAACTGTGGCACTGGAGTAGTTTATTTTTTCTGAATCTATGATTACATTAATTTGCATTAACCATGATGTCTTTCTTCTGTGTTTTCCACTGTATTTATTTTCAGAGCTGCTGCTCTATATGCTAAGGTTAATTGTCCTGCAAAAAGCTTACACTAGGAAGTACTGAGTACCAAGAAGGTTTTTCACAGTTACAAACAACTTCTAGATTTTTGTTACATATTGCATATGTGTTAAAATGTGTATAGTGCTAATT
>VXBX01007080.1:130463-150463 GCA_013400415.1 Scytalopus superciliaris | reverse complement strand
CACGACTTTGATACCATTTTTGTTTTCAACATTGAAAATTCTTGATATACCTTATAATATATAAGAAATCTGTCTTTAAGTATTATTTTCCTTGATATTAGAAATGGAAACCCTATTTTCAGCTTTTAACTGTTGAAATGGTAAATGTCAATCCTTAGTGTCTATGTTTTGCAGTATTCCTCTGAGGTTAGCATGTTGGAAGTCAGTGTTACAGCCATTTTTGGGCTGAAAGATGAGATTAAAAAACAATGTTCAAACTGTCACTGAATAAAGCTGTAGAATTTACATTACATGATAGCAGCTTACTGGAAGTGAAGATTGTTATTTCTGTGCCAGTGTCTCAGAATGTATTGCAAAGCAGAAGAACAATCACAAATGTAGGAATCAGGTATAGGTCGTCTCAGTGTCTACAGAATCCAGTGCAAAAAAAGGTCAATCAACCTTCCACAGAATCACAGAATTGTTAGGGTTAGAAGGGACTTCTGTAGGTCATCTACTCCAACCCCCTGCCAAGGCAGGGTCACGTAGACCAAATCACCCAGCAATGCATCCAAGTGGGTTTTAAATGTCTTCAGAAAGGGAGAATCCCTGACCTCTCTGGACAGCCAGTTCCAGGCTCTGTTCCAGCAGCTCTGCCACTAACAATGTAAAGAAATTCCTCCTCATACTGAGGGGGAACTTCCTGTGTTTTAGTTTATGGCCATTGTTCCTTCTCCTGTTGCTGGACACCACTGAAAATAGTCTTGCGCCATCCTCCTGACATGTGCCTTTGAGTTATTTGTATGCATTATCAAGATCCCTTCTTCTGCAGACGAAACAGGCCCAGTTCCTACAGTCTGTCCTCATAAGAGAGTTGCTCCAGACTCCTAATCATCTCTGTTGCCTCCACTGGACCTTCTCCAGTAGCTCCTTGTCTTTCTTCTACTGAGGAGCCTGGAACTGGACACAGTACTCCAGATATGGCCTCACTAGCATTGTGTAGATGGGAAGGATCACCTCCCTTGACCTTTTGGCCACACTGTTGCTGATGCACCCCAGATACCATTGGCCCTCCTGCTTGGAAGGACACACTGCTGGCTCATAGTCATATTGTTATCCACCAAGACCCCCAGGTCCTTCTCTGCAGAGCTGCTCTCTAGTAGGTCAGCCCCCAACCCTTACTAATACTTCAGGTTATTCCTCCCCAGGTGCAGTAAAATTCACTTGCCCTTGTTGAACCTCACTAGGTTTCTCTCTGCCCAACTTTCCAGCCTATCAAGAAGTTTGACAACTTACAGTAAGAATTCATCCAAGGAAATGCTATGGCTTGTTTTGGGTAGGACATCATATTAGTTTATTAAGAACATTCTTTATGGCTTTTGTTTGTACTCCTGTCAATTTGTTCTGATAAACATTTAGCACTTTTGTTAATGTTATACAATGTTTTTAATCCAATAATTTTCTGAGTAAGAGATTTTCATACAACAAGATACAGAGATCAACTAGAATATTTTTTCTATTATAAAATTTCATCATTGAAATAAAGTTTTGAATTAAATTCATGGGTTTGAGTGTTATAAGTGAAAAAAATTATTGGAAAGGTAAATTTAGCTAGATGAGCTAACCTTACTAAAGGAAGTGTAACTGGAGAATTGATATATTAAAGCACAAAACAATACCATTGATACTCGGACTTATAAGAGAAAGGTTTGTTGACTCAAATACCTCAGATTTGTCAGAAAATTCAGGCCAACTTGGAAATAATATTTTAGCATACTTTAACTTGGAGAAGAATTATTCACTAAAACCAGTTTCCAGAGTATGTATAATCTTCACTCACAAAGGAAGCACTACTGGAACAAGCCTTCATCAGTGGCAATATTTCTTGGGATTCCAATAAAACAACTTACATTTCTTAAATTATATTTGAACTTGTCTTTAACTGAACAAATTTTTGTGATCTGAAATTAAGACTACATTTATCTTACATAATCAGATTATCTTCATCTCGTATATTTTTACAAAGACTGTTTTTATACTAAGCAACTCTAAAATTACAGACCAGCAAAAAATATTTTATCATATTGACACTTATTTTTAATATAATTTAGTAAGTGGCTACAAAGTGTGATATTCGTTAATAACACCAAAACAATTTGGAAAACTAGAGCTAGCAGCCATAGGTCTTGTATCCCTGGACTCTTAGGGGAACTGAGATGGTATTACTATCATACTGTAATGTGTTGGAGATAGTACCTCTCCCTTGGTCAAATCAGTTTCCATTAAAAATGCTTTCTTGCATTAGCAGATATGCTGATAACAGAACAATGAAATGCATACAGCTTCACTGGACACCTATCAGGCATTCAATCCTTCAACATCCTGCTTTTAGAAATGTCTGAAATATTCTTGCACTTGAACAGCTAATGAATAGATGGCATAATATTGTCAGACAGAATCAGCCTCAGCAGAGCAACTGGGAGGGATGTAGGTAGTAGGGAATCAGAACACTGTTACCACTGAGTACCACCAATGATTTAGATGAATAATGTCTCCTTCCTTTCAAACACTTTGCAAATACACATTTTCTGAAACGCTCAATAATTTTGTAGAAAATTAACTGCAGTTACAAGTCTATCACTGGGTGAAAAAGTTATACTAAGTTGACAAGCATAATTTATTTATGTGTTCTAGAATTAAACTAACAGATGTTATTAGAACTCTTGCCTAGGATGATGCAGAGTGCAGGCGTTTCTATATCTATGTCAATGCCTAGTGATTTGCAAGGATTAAAATAAATAGTAACCTTTGAAATACAAAAATGTATTTTTATTAAAAAAGTGAGATGATAAAAGCAGCAGAGACCAACTAGCAGTTGAAGAAGCAGTTAGTGAAAGAAGCAGAGGGAGTTGTAGCCACTGCTTGCAAAGGATCTGGACTCCGCAGAAGCCCTTCAAATCAGGGCCAGATCACATGACAAGTATGCAACCTAGATAAGCAACAATACAGATATCATAGACCTCACCCTACTGTTTACAATTTTAAGCAACAATAGCTTTTTCAGTACCTCAGGTAAGAAGCAGGTCCATAAATTGGTATAATTTCACTGTCTTCATCTAGAATATCATAGAATATGCTGAGTTGGAAGGGACCCATTAGGATCATCAAGTCCAATTCCTGGGTCTACCTAGGACTCCCCAAGAATCACACCATCTGCCTGAGAGTATTGTTGAAACACTGCTTGAACTGACAGGCTTGGCACTGTGACCCTGGAGAGCCTATTCCAGTGCTCAACCACCCTTGGGGTGAAACACTTTTTCCTGATATCTAACCCAAGCATTGCCTGACTCAGCTTCATACTGTTTTCTTGAGTCCTGTCACTGGTCACCAAAGTGAAGAGATCAGTGCCTGCCCCTCCGCTTCCCCTCGTGAGGATGTTGAAGACTGCAGTGAAGTCTCCCCTTAGTCTCCTCTTTGAGCTGAACAGACCAAGTGACCTCAGCCACTTCTCATAAGGTTTCCCCTCCAGACCCTTTACAATCCTTGTGACCCTCCTTTGGACACTCTCTAATAGATAATAGATATAGATAACAGATCATGGATATATCTTACCAAAAATTGTTGTTAAATCTTTATGGCTCTATTTAAACATATTAATTTAGATGGACAGTTTTGTATTGTTTTATCCATGGGATCTATTATATCAGCAACTTAAATTATCTTGAATTTGAATATGCTATTCCCTGACAATGAAGCTGCTTTAAGTTATTGCAAAATATATAGACCATAAATTAAATTCTCACCTCACGTTAGTCTCAATTGAGACTAACGAGGCCAAGTTCCTCCTTTCAGAGAAGCTTTTCTTTTGACTTTAAGTAGCCATTGCATAAAATTTCTCTCTCTAATATTAAATCATGGGTGTTTAAAAACTCATAAAAAATAATGTAATCTTTGTAAAAAAACCCCAACAAAACCCATTACATGATCTACAAATCTAGTATTGCATCACTCATCCAACTTGCAAGCACAAACTTTTAGTCCTGCTATATTAGTAAAAGGTTGGGTTTTTTTTGTTTGTTTGTTTTAAGGTTAATAATTTTAAAGAATGCAAGAGTCAAAATCCCTCAAAAGTGTAGTAATTGATATAATGTTTGGTTAAAAAGAAAATATTGTTAAGGAGGACAAGATTTGTTGTTTTATTATTCTTTTTCACTGTTCTAGGTTTTAGCGTGTTTCAGTAGATATGCCTTTGCTTAATGATTAATATTTCTCAATTTGAATTGAAAATCCACTACAAGTAACAAAAATTATTCTTTCATTAATCAGGAACAATCATCATTTCCTCTCTCTCAACTTTCATTTTTATTATGACTTTGAATGTTTTTTGGTAAAGTACATTGTAAATAGAGAAAACGTGATGTTTTTTTCTTCTCAAGGGAAAAGGTTTGTTATTTTAAAATTACAGCACTGAAGATCAAAATAAAGTGACTGTTCACCATACTATCCAAATAGCCTATCTTTGTACAAAAAAACCCCTTTCATTTTCACAACTAAATTGACTAAAAGGCACTGTTACCTAGCAACATTCATTGTGCTTATGACCTTTCATCCAATCTGAGCTCACAGATGTGCTTCTGAAGCTAATATATATCGTACATTCCCCTCCTGCTTTGATGAAATATATGAGCCCTTAGAGCAGGCTGTGAAATGTCCTTTGTAAAAACCAAGAGAAATATAAAAATTAAGAAAAATGGGATACATTTGAAAATAGTTTAAAATGTCAAAACTATGAACTTAAATTCTCTCTGAAATCAATGTGGTGTCATTTGTAGTAGACTGAAAATTTGTGTAGGAAGTCGTGGCCATGCACACAAACATACTGGGTGTATTTGATATGTAATGAATGTACTGATCCTGACCTTTCTAAAATTAAGACGTCCTAAAGAAACTTAAATGAGAAAAGGTTTGGTCCTTAGAAGTTACTGACTACCTGAATTTCAGATAATAGTGAATTTTTTGGCTTTAAAAAAGGTGACATTTAAGGATATTTCCAGGCTTTATTTATAAGACTGAGAGGTGGCCTCATCACAGTCTACACCTTTCTCAAGGGGAACAGAGAAAGGGCAGGTGCTGAGCTCCTGGTGACCAGTGAGAGGACATGAAGAAAAGAAATGAAGTAGCAGAAGGGGAAGTTCAGACTGGATGTTAGGAAAAGGTTCTTCAGTCAGAGGGAGCCTGTTCCCCAGGGAAGTGACTGCAGCACCAAGACTGCCAGAGATCAAGAAGACTCTTAGTCTTCTACTTATTTTTAAGTAGTCTTGTGAAGAGTAGGGAGTTGGACTCAGTGAGCCTTACGGGTCTCTTCTAATTCAAGATATTCTATGATTCTATGGTGACTAAATTTAGTCAATAAAAGTTGTGTCTTCACATTAGTCACATACAATACTCTCAAATAAAAGCATGAATAACATTGTACAGCATACTGAGCTAAACTTACAAGGAAAACATTGTAGCTGTTGTCTTTATAGATCAACCTGAAAGTCAAAAGCACTGTAAAAGTATTATAATTCTTGCTTTTTTTAGGTTTAGGTAGCTTGCATAAGCTCTTAGGTGGTTGCAACTATAGTTCAAAAGTTACAGTATCAATGACTTTTGATAGGTTCCATCCTTATTTTCTCCCTTACTGCATTCACAATTTTTTCTGTTTGTGATTGGAAACATTTCAGAATTCATATGGAAGCTGAAAATTTTCTTTTTCGGCTCTTTAAACCAGCATGTCAGAACTTTACAAGACTGGTACATAAGCAATTGAACTGCAATATAAAATTTGGTTTGCTCTTCTATAAGCAACAGCTGGAGTAACCTTCTGTTCTGTTGCCAAAAAAAAGAAAAATTAGAAATTCATTTATGTATTGTCAATACTGTTTTTCCAGGTACTTTTTTTTTGATATTGCAGCTGCAGAATTCAATAGGTCCATTTCTGTTCTTAGCGCATGTGAAGGTTGTGCAGCTGCCTACAGCTGTAAATGAAAACAAAATTTTAATTTTTGCCATTCAATCAGGTGAGGTCCAAGCACAAGATATAGTGTACAACAGTGAGGCCTACCATGACATATATTTAAAACAAAACAAAAAGAAATATGCCCATACTGTGCATTTTTTTCTATTAGCATAAGAAAACTACTTTAATAAACTCAGTTCCACAATGATGTTTGATGCAACTCTAGTCAATTTTCCATAACAGGAAAATAAAAATATAATCTTCCAGATGCCTGCCACAGACTTGAGATTTATTACATAGGAACAATAGCTCAATTACATCTACCTCTACTTTTGGCAGACCTAGAGTAACAGAAATTCAAATATGTTAGAGATGAGAATTGTAGAACTTTTTTATTGTATGTCATTTTGAAAATTAAACTATTGTATGCAGCACATTTGAAAATCTGCTATTTTAGAACCTGAATAAAAATTTCAATGCATAATGATGACTCCCTCCTTCCTTGACATGAGCCAGCAGTATCCCCAGATGGCCATGAAGGCGAATGGTGTCCTGACTTGTATCAAAAATAGTGTGACCAGCAGGACCAAGGCAGTGATTGTCCCCTTGTACTCGGCACTGGTAAAGCCACACCTTTAATTCTGTGTCCAGTTCTGGGCCACTCACTGCAAGAAAGACATTGAGGTGCTGGAGAGTGTCCAGAGAAGGCCATTGTAGCTGGGGAAGGATCTGGAGAGTAACATGAGGAGTGGCTGAGGGAGCTGGGATTTTCTAGCCTGGAGAAAAGTAGGCTCAGGAGAGACCGTATTACTCTCTACAGCTACCTGAAAGGAGATTGTAGCAAGTTGGGGATTAGCCTCTTGTCCCAGGCAACTAGCCACAGGACAAGAGGGCGTGGTCTCAAGCTATGCGTGGGGAGGTTTGGGTTGCACATTCCATTGGAATGCACTGCTCAGGAAGGAAGTGGAGTCACTACCCTTGGAAGTGTTTAAGAAATGACTGGACGTGGTGCTTAGTGCTGTGGTTTATTTGACAAGGTGATGATCAGTCAAAGATTGCACTCAATGGTCTTGGAGGTCTTTTCCAGCCTAAGTCATTCTATGATTCTGTGATTCTGTGACTCCAATTCACAAAAGCTAAACATTGAGTGATCAGTTTCAAATCATCTGGATGATTTCTCTGACCAATTATAGTTTAGAAAATGTAACACTATTAATCCTCTTCCATCAGATATAAATCCATTGTGATTCCATCAGATTCACCACACAGTGAATAAAAGTAGCGTTTTTGAGGATTTCTGAAGGTTGCTGATGTGTTATATGTATCTCAACATAGAAATAAAATTTTAAAATGTATAAAACTTGTGCTTGGTGACTGAGAGAGGGTTGAGGGGTGAAACTGGGCTGTGCAGGGATTGCTGTAATGACAAACACCTAAATGCAGCTTTGTGTAGACCTGGGGGCACTCAGCAGCCAATGGGCAGCCAATCAGAGGAGGAGAGGTGGTACATGGAGCCACTGAGGGGAAATTAAATGGTTCTAGGGACCATGAGCAACGCAGAGTGCAGTGAACACTTTTTGCCAAAACATCTATTATTTTCTCATCAATTAAAATAATTCTCTTAGATAAAAAAAAAAAAAAGTGTAGTTTTTCTCCAGACATGAACTCAAGGCATCAAAGAATCAAAAAGCTTTGAAAGAGTTTGTGTGGGCAAAATCTCTTGAAGCCTAAAATTAAAGTGAACACCCTGTAAATATTGGAGCTTCTGGACTGAGATGTAGCACCCTTTGATTACTATCTGCTATTGGTTGTTCAAAATGGCAGTGACAAAATAACAAAAAGAAGTCTGAGGCCAATCAAAAGAGGGCAATCAAAAGAGACTTCAGGGCCCTGGGATGATTGGGAGAGAGATCAGGAGCACAGGTAGTAATCTCCTTGATCCTTTGAGTAACAAGGAATATTATTGATAGGACTAGGCAGATCTGCCAGGTAAATGAGTGGCTCTGATGTTGGTATATTCAAAAAAATTTTGGGTTTGTTAACCGTGGGATGGCCTACTCAACACCTGATCTACTGACACCTGACAGGATGCAGCTACTGGGATAAGGTGAAAAGGAGTTCTAGCACACGAGCTAGCAGAGCTCGTTGACACAACTTTAAACTAGTTTGTAAGGGAGAAAGGAACAAAACCCAGGCTTGGCAGTGATGAGTGATGGGATGGTGTGCCAAAACTTGAGGAAACAAGCACTAATGGGATCCCTCAATCTACTTTGCAAGGAATTGGTTACAATTGGTACCACATCTGAAATGTTTCTACACCTGTGTATGCAGCATGAGGAACAAACAAGAGGAGCTCAAAGTTTTGGCCCAGTCCCAGAGACTGGCCATCACTGGCATAAGAGAAACCTGTTGGGATGAGACAAGGTAGAAGAGGGGGAGGGTTGGCACTGTATATAACAGATGGGTTAGAATGTATGGATGTCACAGTTGACAATGGCACAGTTGAGACCCTCTGGGTAAATATGAAGGGACAAACAAATAACATGGACGTCATTGTGGGAGTTTGATATAGACCTTCCATGCTTTGAAGAACTAAAGGACACTTCCAAGCCAACTTTCCTTGTCCTTATGGGGGACTTCAACTTGCCAGAAATCAGCTGGGAGTATCACACAGCTGGTTCAACCCAGGCCAAAAGATTCCTAAAAAACCTGGATGACAGCTTTATGGAACAGGTCCTAAGGGACCCAACAAGGAAATATGCCCTCCTTGATCTGCTGCTTGTGAACAGAGTGAATCTCATGAGCAAAGTGGAGATTGGTGGCCGCCTTGGCAACAGTGACCATGAAGCAATTGAGTTCAAATCTCCAGACCAAACAATCCAAGCTCCCTCAGCCACTCCTCAGCCCTCCTCTACTGAGAGGAGGAAAGTGCCAGTAAAACCTCAGCTCTGGATGTGAGGAGAGCAGACTTCAGGCTGCTCAGGGAATTAGTAAGTAAAGTCCCTGGGGAAAACGTTTTTGCAGGTGCTGGGATCCATCAGTGCTGGTCTCTTTCCAAATATGACCTCCTAAGGGCACAGGAATAGGCAATTCCCAAATGTCAGAAGTCATTCAGGAGAGGCAGAAGGCCGGCTTAGCTGACCAGGGATCTTCTCTTGAAAATAAGGCAAAAAAGGAAGGCGTATGCCCTGTGGAAGCAAGATCAAGTGACGTGGGAAGAGTAGAGAGGTGCTGCTTGTCACTGTAGGGAGAAAATTTATGCCAGCATTTTACATCATTAAGACTATGTTGCCTTATTCCGTTTTGATTCTTGAGAAACATGGATTTGGGTCTTTTTTTTCCTTTTTTGTACACAAGAGTAAGTATGCACCTATCTACAATACCTTAAATAAAAATGAATTTTGGAAGAAAAGCTAGTTCAAATCTAAAAATTTAAAATTATAATGTTAGGAAATACATTGGTTTTATCCTTTTGTATACATCGAGTATTTCACAGATAACTTTGAAATGCAATATGAAATAATGAAGTAATTTCTGAAAATTTCAATACTCAAAACCTAGAAAGAGGTAAAATGGACAATAATACAGAATCTTCCAAAGATTATGTTTTATGTCCAAGGTTTTTCAACAACAACAATAAAATTAAGGTAGTTTTTATTGTTCTGAGTCTATTTTTATGACAAGATTTCCATGTGAGTTGGAATTTTCAGACCCATACAGAAAGTATCCTGATGAGATTGTCCTGTCCATTTGCTGGCAGCAATAGGACCTCAATCATTCTTCACATTTTTGTGCTTGTGTTGTCTAAAAAGGTCCAACAACAAGCATTTCACAATTTCCTCAAATAATTTTATTGAATACTTTAACTTGTTAAAACTGAGGAGGGGTTTCCTAATGATGTCTTAAGATTTTTATACATTTGCAGATTTTAATATTTCATATATTTGTAGATTTTAATATAGCTGTATAGTTTCTCACAGTTGAGGTAATTACCAACAGTTTCTAAACCTGTTTCTCATGGTTTGTGCTGCATTCTTGAAATTCTGTTTAATAGTCTTTTCAAGGAAAAAAGATTTCAGCAAGGACATCTTGTTTGGGACACAGGCACTTGTACCAGAATAATAAAATGTATTATAGTCAAAACAAGTTTGAAGGCCCAGAACTCTTGGAGTGGCTCCAACAAGGCAATTATGAGGGTTGTACCACTGGCAACTGGTTTTTGGGTTGGATATACCCATTAGATATGATAATTAAATAGTGTTATAAATTTGTAAGAACCCTAACTGAGTGTGCACTTCATGTACCTGAAAGTTTTCATTAAATAACTGCTCTCTATCTATACTAATATTGTCTCAAGAGCTGGGGTTTTTTCCCTCAATTTTAGGCAACACTAATATATGAGTTTTTAAGTTCTGGCTGTTTAAACTCAAGTGCTTCTCATTCTATCCTAAAGAAGGAACAAAATTCTTATTCCAAATAAAGAACCGTTCTTACTCCACTGGGTTTTCAAGAACTTTGAACTCTTCAGTGTCCTGGTTTCCTGTGTAATTTTGTCTCTAGATTGAGTATATCCATGGTCTTCAAAAATGAATTTATAAATAGCATGTTTTCCAGAGCTCAAACTATTATTTATTTTTCTGCGTCTTCTTCCTTTTTCATCTCAAGGTATCATTTGAACAGAATAAATAAAATATTTCCAAAATATAACAGCCTTTAATTAAAGTATTTTTATTTGTGCAGCCTATTATGAAAATTCTTTTTTATCACAGCATAATGTACTCAGCAACTCTAGATCCTCCTTCACAAAACTATTAGTACATCAGTATCTTCATTTTGCAGAATTGATGTTTTTTTAAATAAAAATCTCACATTTGTCCTAATTTAACCACAATCATTTACTTTAAATCACTTATCACGGTTTCAAATTTCATTTCAAATTTACATCTTGACTTCTGACACGTCTGCAGACCCTCTTAGCTCTTTGTCATTTGAAAATTCATATCCTTCCTATCCCATCATCCAAATCATCCATGAAAGTACAAAATTGGACTGTTCTGTGGACTGATTTGTGATGGAAGACACATGAAGTGTCTTATGAATTTGACTGTCCAACCTTTAACAAATATTATTCTCATAAGTTTTTCAATTGCATGTTTAGTCACCTTTTCAGGATTTAATTTAGACCACAATACCTTAGGATCTTAATTATTTTTTCATTAAGACATAGACAAAACCTTCAGTTTGCCTAGATCAGTTTGTCAAGATTTATCATATCTATCACTGACTTCATATTCTCTGTTTTACTAAATAAAATTATATGTAGTTTTGAAAATAGATATTCAACAGGAAATGCAAAAAATAAGATTTTTTCTTTTGCAAAAGTTTTTCCTTTTCCCCAACAAAAAACTTAATTCAGTTTACAATTGCTTCTGTGAGTCTTTAATTGTGATCTCATTCACAATTAGATTTAAGTGAAAAAAAAAAATTGAATGGACTTTATGATTTTTAAGTTTTCCCTTTAATCATTCCATTAACATAGAGATTGACTTGGTCATTGCAGGAAGATCAGTTTCAAAATAAAAAATTAGTATTGAAATTGTTTAAAACCATAAATGAAGTTTTTAGTAATGATAAGTATTTATAATAATAAATATGATGTTATTTTCTGTGATGTTAAAATATTATTTAGTTTTTCATTAATAAGACATCATACCTGAAATGTACAAAACAAAACCTATGTCAGGAGAGCTGAAAACACTAAGCTCAAAAGTTTCTATATTTTGATAATAAAACAATAGCAAGAACAGTAATTTTATGAGCAATGTGGTGAGTTCCACAGTAGCATCATTTTTTATCTAGTTAAATACTACTATTTTTGGCAAAACAGAAGGGCAAAACTGTTTTAAAGGAGAAAGGAAATAGAGAAAAACAGATGGAAAAGGTTTTTTTCTTTTTGAATAATAAAAAATTAAATGAGTAAAAAGTAGTTTTAATGAAAACCCAAGTTAAATGTTATTCTATGGAATTATTGTAATCTAATGAGGATATGCTGTTTTTCTGCCTGTATTTAGAAAAGGTGATTTATTGCAATAATCTGAAATCAACAAACAGGACATACATAATATGACATCAAAATGCTATATATTACATGTAAAATATTTATTCAGTCAATTCCATTCAGAAGATGGCTTAATCAAAATAATTTACTCAAAAAAACCCCAACTTACTATAAAGTCTGGCTTCTAATCACCTACAAAACTAATTAAAAACTAATTAACCTTCCACGTGTAAGTTAATATGACTGAAAAAATATAGAATAATAGAATTATTAGGGTTGGAAGAAACCCTAAAGATCATCTAGTTCTAACCTCCCAGCCATGGGCAGGGATGCCACTCACTAGATCAGGTTGCTCAATGCCCCATAAAACTTGACCTTGAACGCTTCCTTTCTTTTCTGACTGATGTACTTAGAGAATCCTTTCTTGTTGTTCCTCAAGTCCTTTGCCAAGCTTTGTCTTGGTTTTCCTGACCTGATCCCTACATATTCAAACAGTAACCCTGTACTCTCTCTCTTGATTTCCTACAGACCAGGACGGAGAGCTCTTGCACTCAAACAAAAGTGGCCTTAAAGAGTTACCATGTCGGGTCAACTGCTCTGTCTTTAAGGACAAATATCCAGGGGTATCATTAACCAGCTCCTTAAACAGATGGAATTTTGCTCTTGCAGATTTCAGGGTCTTGACTTTGCTCCTTTCCAGGCTACACTCCTTGAAATCACAAACTCATCCAGGGCATGATCACTTTATCCCAGGCTGCCAAATCTTAGCTCTATTAATGAGCTCATCTGTACTGGTGAACACCAGCTCCAGTACAAATTTGTCAATAAGTCCCAACTTGAAATCTTTATCAGGACTGTAGTGTCTTTGCAAGAAGATAAGCAGAATGAAAGGTGGAACTGTTTCCTCATAAAGTCAAAAGGGTAATTTGTATTTACCCACTGCTCTCACCAAACATCCTGTTTATTCCAGGGAAAGGAGTCAACCTTCACAGTAGCAATACAACAACCATTACATAGAATTTCAGACGTGCACACATGAACAAAAATGTGGACATGGTGTTTCAATTCTGTTAACTGTTTAGCCCAATTTTTTTTTTTACGTGATAATAGTGTATGTTCTATTGATGATTAAGATGTAGATACTTGTGCGCCCTGGTGCTGAGCAACACAAAAGTGCTTTTTCAAGCACTTCTCATTTTTTTGTTAGTTTTCTGTCTTACAACTGCAATCACTTTAGCAAGGAGTTCCTCAGCTCTCTTGTCTATAGCAAGAGATCACTTTGGCTATATTTAAATTCTGGGACAAGAATCAACATGTAACTACTTGTTCATCTGGATTCTGAAGTCTTTAAAAGAGAAAAAAAGGGATGGAGTATATGAACAACCCATCCAAACCTGAGTTAGAGTGCATCCTGAGAATTACATCCAGATCTGGGATCCTGAATTTCTCACTCAAGATCTGAGGACCTTCAAGCATATTCAGCTTTTGAATATCATATCTGTGGTTCAAATGTTTAGAGGGAGTGTCAGCCGTCTGTCAAAAATGCCTAGAATCTGGGATCATCTAGTTGACTTGAACCAAAATTTACATGCCCATAATGAAGGATGCTTTTAAAAAACAGCATTTTGTTATTCATGACACCTACCCCAATGTATGTACACACTATGAGGTTTAAGACATCCATATATAAAAAAACATACAGAAAACATATGCATATTTAGAGACCTACTAAACTTCCTTGGATTTGAATTAAAGACTTTTCTGTAACTGGCTAAAAAATATTTAAAACATATTCTAGAATATAATAGCTACACAGATTTGTTAACTCAGAGAATAACAACAGGCAGATTTTTTATGATATTTATATAAACCTCATCATTCAAAGGAGAGAGTGCACAGAAGGATGTCATAAAAATTTGAATACATGTTTTTGCCCTAATTTGTTGCAGTATTATTATAACTACAATTCACATGATAGTTTCACACACGTTTTCTTATCCTATAATGTACCTATCTTTTATTGTAGAAGTTGAGTGAGGGACAATGTCGTTTTGTTCCTGCAAGACATTTAGTAAAGGTTGAACTTCTATTCCAACTACATTTCCCAAAATATAACTTCTAGAGATTTGCTTGAGGGATGAAGGGCTATAAACATATAATAGGAAGTATTGAAGCTGTGTGCATAATACAGGCTCAATCACAGTAATGTTCAGTGTTATACCCAGCCTTCTCCTCTGGCCATGTTCTTCCACATTTCCATAATCTTTTGTATTATCCATCAGACAAGCTGAAAAGGAAATGAGAGCTTAAGAAGTAAAGAGAGTGCCTAAGTATACTACTAGAAAGGCATAAAAAAGTCTGAAAAAAACAGGATTATTGGCCTACTGTAACAGTGGCAAAGATAGCAATGATGGGTCCTGTGTATTGCTGCTGCAAGGATAAAATCACTTCCAGGCTGAAGCTCAGTAGAGACAGCTGAGAATCACAGAATCATAGAATGTGCTGAGTTGGAAAGGGCATATCAGAATCATTGAGTCCAACTGACTAAAGTTATAGATACACCCACTTGAGCAACAATATCAGTGATTTATTTTTTTTAATATTTTTGCGAAGTAGTATTTTTTTCATAAGAAATCAAATCAGCAAGGTTATGAAAAATAAACTCTCTCAGGAGAAAAAGTGACAAAGAAGCTTTTACATATCAACAAAACCTCAGTCTTTTGATTTGCAGCCTAAGCCTCAATCCCAACTTTTTCTGCCTAATGAACCCACTGTCTGTCTTTAGATCTGTTTTTTTCTTGGTTTTCTTCACCAAGTAGATGAAGTATGTCCTTTTCAGTCATGGGAATTGTCCTATGATGGCAATTATTTCAACAGGCTGTGTTTTGTTAATGACTAGCATTATTCTAGCTATTTAATGATATTATTTATTCGTAGGAATGGTCAGAGAAAGATCACTGGCCATGACAGTAGCAGAAATACTGACCTGGCAATATGTGCAACAGTTAAGATTAGGGTCATACACAAGATCCAAAACGTTTTTAAAATCATTAGAATTCTAATCAGATGGTAAATCTTCAGACAGGTTTCCTAGTTAGTTACCCTGGTGCATCTAAGCCTTCTCATTTATTGTAGGTAATACTTCCCTTCGTTCAGATTCCAAGCTTCTGTAAAGTACTGCTTTGGCTTGAAAAAAAAATTCAAGCTTCTCTACATACCATAAACATTTTAAAATTTCTCTTCTTGCTTCTTTATATACTATCCAGATTTTTAACAATTCTTTTATTAAACTCTTGAATTCAGAAAATTTTATTTTATTTTATTGCATTTGCTTTACAGTTTCTTTTTCTTTTTTTTTTTTAATCATTCTTTAAACCTTGAGATCATAAAGCTATAAGTACTCATTAGAAACAGTAAAGCAGATATTCTTATGTATTTCAGTTTTGAAATAAAGCTTAGGCCCATGAACATCAATTAGAACACAGTGTTTCTAATTTAACTGAAAATTATTGAAGAGGTTTAGCAAAAAATATATGAGAGCCCCAGCTTGAAAAATACTTTTCTATTATTTCCTTCAATTAAGCAATATTATTTTTTTAAAATACATGGTAATCTATTGTTGACATTCTGGTTTTAGTGATATAAACCTATAAATCCTACAACTCCAATGACATATCAGTATCTCTGTAAACTAAAACTATCTCTTCCAAATAGCATGCAAATAATGTGGTTTAGTAGTTTCTATAGTTACTGTTTTTTCTGATTTTGTTTGTTTTGGTTTTTTTGAACAAGAGAGTAAATAGTTGTACACAATGTTCAAAAGTTACTAGCTGCACTAAAATGGTGGCAAACTCCGTCCAAATTTCCTCTTTAATTAAAAATAATAGTTTTATTTCTTGCACCAAGAAATGTCCAGTTTTTTGAGTGGTCAACAGTTTCAGGTGTGTAATGACAGAAAAAAATAAGCTAAAATAATGAAAATAAAAATTCCTTCACCTTCAGATTTTTAAGGAAGTAAATGTTACTCAAGATTTTATTGCTATCGAAGGTTGTAGAAGTAAAAGAAGCAAACAAATCCTGATCTCAAAACCTTGAGTGTTCAAAATTGATGATCATACTTAAATATGTTTAGGAATGAAGTTTTTTGATGTCAGGAAGTACTCTTATTCTTCCACATGTACTATTTGGTCTGAACAAGATTTGCTGCCTTTACTGCCTTTGACAAGTGATGCAAAACCAATTCCTCCATGTGAATCTTTGTCATACTGTGTACTGTAGTACAAAAAGGAATGTGCTATTTATCCAAGTTTTTTTTTTCTTTAGTTATAGAATACCTTAATTCTACCCTTAATTATACATGCTAAACAGGAATCCTTAGCAACAATTTCATTACACAAACAGTAATAATCTAAGGAGCTTTGTTATGACCTTTGTCAACATTATCTTTCACTTCTGATCTCTTCACTCTCCTTTTACTGAAGCAGAACATGTACTGGTTTTGACTAGGAGTTCAGTTTATTTCTTAAAGACAGGAAAAACTTCAAAATAGGCTAAACATTGGTTAGTGTTTTACAAATAGATGCAGACATATACTCTTATGTCTTAAGAATAGAGCTATTGCTGAATCCTATTTTTTATATGCATATACATCTGTTGTTAAAAACTAGTATTAAAATTTGTAGATACTCAGCGATTTCAAGTTGAAATGTTTATACAGAACCTTTAGAACAAAATGTTTGATCTCAGACTGAAAAGTAAGCTCTGATTCTGAACAGCCTTTTCTGCACCCATATTTCAGGGCCTAAAAATGTGCATATGTCCTTTTGAAAACTTAGTCCTTCGCTTTCAAAAACTACAGGCCCACAAATAGCAGCTGTACATGCTAATTTTGTCTTCTTAAAATAAAGCTGACTAAATACCTCCAAAGTATTATTGAGATTTAGTGATCTTCTAAAGTTTTTTTTCCCCATATCTTTAATTCAGACACATACACATCAATGTAAATGTGTGGTTTAATTCCATCGTGAATTTGGCCTGAAATATAGATTAGCAAAATTGGAAACAGCTGTACGAGAAACTACTTTCCTCTTCCATTTTTAGTATTGTATCCCAATATAAACTCCATCATTTTAGTATAAAGTGATATCCCCCACTCTCCTCATCCAGATGTTTATGGATTTTTCACATAATCTTTAGTGAAATTGCCAAAATCAACAAAAACTCTTAACATGTAAATTCAACATATTGTTTCATGTTCATCATGGCCTTTTCTGCTGCCGTGCCAATCCTCATTAGATTTCAGATTTACTTCGATCGACACTGATACAGAAAAGGACTCTGACTCATCATCTCATTGTGGGCTGGGTTCTTATTTAATTTATTTTTGTCTGATTCATGAACTGTTGAAATTCTAAAAATGGTTCATGAATTGCTTGGGAGATGAGAAAATTAATAATAATGATCCAATTTACTGTACATTGAATTGAACTGATTATCATGCAATATACCGACAGACTTCTTCATGGCAAATGAGTCCTATAGACAGAGGTTTTGTTTCTCCTCATACTGGACATGTCATTATACTGTAAAATAATCATTAAGCTCTTAGGCCAAGATCCAGCAAAGTGCTTAAGCACTAGCTTAATTGTAAGTTATGCAAACTCTAAAGTGAAACTACTGAAGAGTCAAATTATATTCTTCATTATAGTTGTGACAAACTTGAGATACAGGTATGCTGAAGCATTTTGGTGCAGCTTTTGTACATTTAAAGATGAGTGGTATTATATAAATTCATAATGTAATGATTTTTAGTAGTTTATTTTCATATTTTATATATGGAAATATTTGTAATTCTTAAAATGTCTGTATCCTTAGCCATTCCCTGGGAGGTCAAGGAGATGCATTCATCTCTGACTGATCACAACCAAATAATTGCTAATTATCTTATTGGAAATAGTTTTAGAAAGCTTGGTTTAACACATGATTGAGAAAGATGCAATATTGTATTTTAGTTTTCAGAGACTGATTACATTAGGTGATTCTGTTTTAGAAGCTGAGCAATCCATTTGCCCATGTAAAAAAATATATAATTGTGAGAGGCACAAAAGAGAATTACCTTTAGAGATTTTATTATTTTATTTTTAGCATAACTAGTGGTACATACATATCTTATTCTAATGATTTCTGCAGCATAGGAATTTTCCTTAGTTATAACCTCTCAATGAAGCCTTAAGTTTTCTTTTAAATCACTACTTTACATGTGTAGCCTGTTTATGAATCGCAACAGACTATTGTAAGCTAAAGGAGGTATTTACTGCAGGTAAAAAGACATTCCAGCACAGCATGTTATCTTGCCTAATATTTAGGCAGCTAAGTCTTGCAGTGGAATGTAGAATTCTGAATTAAATGCTGAGGGTCACTGGAGTTTTTCTGCCATTAGTCCAAAGTTTAAACCAATCAGCTGTGCTGATCAAGGAGCTGTCTACAAGAAATTAACATGGAATTTCTGAGAACGAGGATATATCATCAACACTGGTCCTTTCCATCACTTAATCACTTTATGAGTCAGATTTCTGCCTGAATATTTTCATAAGAGGTCATTATGAAAGGACTTGATAAATATTATCAAGGCTCCAAAGGTCATAATGTATGAAAACCACTAAGAAAAATCATGAAACTTTTCACTGTAACCCCATGTTCATAAATATAGGACCTTACCAATACAGTTTAGCTATTTTTGTGCCAGCTAGTATATCTGATGTGAAACCTGCTCCTTAAAGAGTGAGTGTTATGGAGGTACACTTACTACATTGGGCCCTCAGTGGGATCACTGGTATTAGTTTTGGGCATTCAGAAAGCTCAGGATATTTCAGATATTTCCTTCATTTTGCAAACAGAAATACAGGGAGTTTTGCTCACAGAATACTAAAGTATTAAAGCACATGTAATTATTAAATGAGTTTCTTAAAGACACTGTATTGTCTAACAGACTAGAACATATCCTCCATTGCCTGATACAGGTTCACAGACAGGTAACTTGGCTTATCCTGTGGCACAGTACACACCTTAAATATCTTAATGACCTTTACAGTGAAAGTTGGGTTGTGACACACTATCCAGAATTTTACCTTTTTCATTTTCATAGAAACTGCATTGCTAAAGGTAAATATCCAATTTGAAGCCTTAGATCTCACTTTGAATTTGAGAGAAGTGAGATAAAAGTTGTCAGAAACTAGCATAAAAATTTCAGAAAACAATAACTGAAATCAGAATTCCTACGCTGCTTCTGAAGTTTGATATCCCATGACAATGAGCTTTGATAAATCACTCTAGTTGAGGATCTATTCTTATGCTCTTTACAGAGTGTGTGTAATAAATCAATATACTGACAGATTTAAGAAAACCTCTCATTCTGTCTTCATTGCATGAGATATCTTTGCAATACAGTTAAATCTTTTTTCAGTACTGGAAGTCTTCCACTGAGTGATGTGTATAGAACATTGTTTCCTTCCTCAGTAACACAAATATTCAGAGAAAATGTACCAATCTGAGCAGTTTTGTTTAACTGATTTTTTAACACAACACCTAAACTAGTCACTGCAAGTGCTTTTAGAGTTGCACATTTGCACCTGATCTAATATATTATAATGATATAAAAGTAATTAATTGATGCCAAATTATTTTTAATAAATACAATATAGCATGTAGAACTTCAGCTCTGAGTAACAGAAACAGAGGAGAAGAAAAGATAAGCAATAAAAATGAGACATGAAATGATGTAATATTAGAAGAGACAAAACCTTAGTTTGGAAAGATCCGTCAAGACTGTTTCAGATAGAACTCAAAAAAATACTGTACATTGCATGAAATGGTATTACTTAAAACAGAAGCACTGCCAAACATTTTATCTGTATTCTCAACACTAATTCCAAGTTTACTATTTCACTTCAAATTATGTTCAAT
>VXBX01007080.1:104571-130439 GCA_013400415.1 Scytalopus superciliaris | reverse complement strand
CAATTACATTTACACTTTAATTACATTACACTTTCTTTGACTGTCCTGTCATTTTTTCACAAGACCCTACTTTAAAGCAAAATAAAAACTTTTGAGTTGAAGCAGGAAGAATTAGGAATTGGGTTTTTTATAAGAACTATAAATAAAAAACTCTTCTTAACAACCAACATGTACAAAATTCTTCTCAGTGCTAAATAATATTGCAACAGCATCTAGACATAGACATGGACATACACAAGAATCCCTGTTCACCATGCACTTTGCAAACCACACAGTAAAAACACGGCCTTTTGCACCAGTGAATTAGAATTACAGAAAACTAGCCTGCTCAATTCTTTTTCCAAAGACACATGCAAAATAATAAATTTTTTTTCTTTCATGCTCTTAGGTCTATTCACATTGAGAACAAAACCATGTTTTTAACAACAGTCAATCTCAAATAGATACAAATAATTTTCATTTTCTTTTTTGTTGTGTTTGCACAACAACTGCTTGGGTGTTTCACCTTTAAGAGAACCCAGTAACTGTACAAAAAATCAACATGGGCTCCCCTTTCTTCCCAACTTTGAAGCAGGCAAAAAACACATTAATGAAATTTAAATTGCATTCCTTTAGCATTCTTGAACACATCATTATATAAAATGAAGCACAGGAAAAAATAGGGCTATACTTGAAGTAAACTGAAAATTTTTTCACAGTCTATTTTAAAAGGAGTCAGAAGTTAGTACATTTGATTTTTTAATTAAAGTATTTCAAAAGCAGACTGACTCATAGAACTGCTGCTCAGTTGTGCACATTTCTTAGTACAAACTGACTGTTTTCTGAGGATGCAAAAATCTCCTCAAAAACAAAAGAAAGAGCCCAGCTTAATTTTTCTTTACAATGTTTTAATAAAGACAGAGAAAACCAAAGAATTTAAAAGGCAAAATGTACATGATAAACAAAATGCTTGCAGTTCTGCTGGACCAATGATTAAATTGCTTATCTGCTCCTTAAAAATTTCCATACAAAGACACAGTCTCACCAAATTAATCCAATATTTTGACAATAGGAAGTATTCAATATTTTGCTTATGTATTATAGTAATTAAACTGGAAAATATCTGTTTTGGAAGTGGAAGGAGACCTGCAAATACCTGAGGTCTACATGAACATCCACCTGTTCATTTCTGATGCCTTTGTGAATGCAAGTCAAACCAGCCCAAATATACGCACAGTTATCCATTATATCCATTATATCATATGAGCAAGTATATATTTCACATCTTTGGTATCTTTTTCCCACCCAAATGTTCTTCTTCAAGTATTAGCAATCTTTCTCAATAATTAAAGCCAAAGAAAAAAAAAAGTAAAATTCTTAAGGCAATTATTTAAAGAGAAAGTTCACATAAGAATGATGATACTTTTTTCAACAAAAATAGCTCTATTCTATAGAAAAAAATAGCTTGAATTTCTCAGGCACTAAAGCATTTTTCCATTAAGAATTCTTCCACAGTCACTCAATTTCTCAGGGGAATTTTTGCAAATTCTTTTTAGAAAGTTTTAATGATTTCATTTGAATAGTTCCACACTTAACTCCAACCATCAGATCAAATTAGATTTGCAATTTTTTGGGCCAGAAGTTCACTATTATGTACATCACTAATTATTTTTTCATAATGATGACAACTGTACTGATCACTGGAAGCGATGATCAGCAGTTACTTTGGTTCCATCTGACATGATCTTGCCTCCCAAATTCTAAGCAAGTTTAGAGTAGATATTCAGAGTAGGAGACAAAACAGATGTCTCACGTTAACATACCAATAGTAGTTCAAGAGTAGTATCAATTTTTCAATTCTTCTCCACACCCAGAATAATATCTATAGGAAATTATTCAGAACCACACAATATCCACAGACCTTGAAAGCAACATTCTCATTGTTTGACTTTATCTGCTTGTTTTGTTAATCACAAGATTTTCAGCTCCTGTGTATCATCAAAAAATGGTGTGCTTTTTCAATAAATGCTTGACAATGAGAAATACAGAAAGTATGTATATATACTTTTTAAAAGTTACCTTTCTAACTTCTGTTATTTTAGTTTAAACCTCTTGATTTATTCAAGTACTGAGGAAGACTTATTTTCTCAGAGAAATGCTGTTATCTTTTCCCACCAGCATTTATGCAAGAATTTTAAAAAATTCTACATAAAATTTTCAAATGAGCATCTATAAACAGAGGAGGAAACAAATTAATTTAAAATAAGACAAATTAACTAAGACACAAGTTAGGCTCCATCTAAAGAAGACTCAGAACCACAGCTTTGAACCTCAGAGCATTTGCCCTCTATTTTTTTTCTTCTTTTAATCTGCTGTACAGATTCTACAGTTTGAGAAATATTCTCATATGATAACCCTTAATGACTGCAGAATTCCTAGGCAATATTACATTGAGAAGAATATGTAACATTTTTTTGCTTTTAAAGAAACACTAAATTTAAGCACGTACAAAGAAACAGATTAACTTTGTAGGATACACACATAAGAATGCATTACACAGAAGGATCTGTACTGTATATTTCAACAACATTATTATTTGGTGGAATAAAATTATTGCAACAACTCAGTTTCTAAAGCTTAAATTGTGATGAAGAGAGGGAGGATTTTAAACAAGGTTATAAAATTGCACAGATACCAGAATTTACCAGGTTTTGGCTCTGATAAATAGCATGAGCAATGTGACAGAATAACTACATTTATATAGGAGTCTCATTCTACTGTTCTATGTAGTAGGTCAGTACGATATAAAAAAACTATTTGAATAATCTGGTGCAAGCCTGCAGCTTGCATTAAATACATCTTTGATGACACCCTGAAAGACTAAGCTGTTCATTAAATGCAATGGACTCCACTCACATTTTAGGAAAATCATTGGAGGACTAGAGGAAGGTGTGGACAATGATAATTATGGTCAGTTTGGTGTGGCTAGAAACTAAGGTGCAACAAGCACAAACTGAAACATAGAAATCTGAATTTGAGGGAAAATTTCTTTATTTTGTGGCTGACATTGGAACAGACTCTCCAGTAAAGCTGTGTAATCTGCTCCGGAGATATTCAAAACCCACTAAGACATAGTCTTGCGCAACCTGTTCTAGCTGAACATGGGTTTTTTTGCTCTAGATTACCTTCAGAGGTCCCTTCCAATGCCAAACATTCTCTGATTCTGTGTCTCTCTGAATAAAGTTCTTTTTTTACCTGAAAAGATTACTCTGGTATGTGATAGCAAGCTTATGATGGCAAAGGGAAGCTCCATAGTGTTTTTAACTTTAATACTTGTACCCCATATGAAATGTTCAAAATATAATACTGTATATAAAATATAATATCTTCCAAGAACGTATCCTCAGTTAATCACTCCAAAAATATATATACTGAAACAAGAGATCAACATAGTGCTGTGCTTCAATCATTTTTTCCTTGACATACAGATTATTAATCTAAGTTTTATTTCAAATTAGATCTAAAGTAGTTCTATTTAAAGCATTTGAGATTAGCTTCAAAAGATTATTGATAATTACAATTTTATCCAGTGCAGGGCTAATTTATTCTTAAAATGAAATATTGAAGTAGGCATAAACCTGAAAAATTTCAGCTGAAATCTCAGGTCAGATTTGCAGAGGCTCATGGCCCCATAAGAATTATTACTAACTGTAATGAAGGTTAATCATCACTAGAATGTGGGTTGCTTAGTGATGATATGCCTACTTGCTTTTTAAATATTACAAGGTTGAAATTATTAATTAGAAGCTAATTAATAATTGTATTACTACAAATCTTTGCTTTATAACTTGGAAACAGTAATGAATATTAACTGTTGAATATTCACTATTGAATTAATTATTCATCTATCATGTTTGCAATTCCTTTTTGATGAAATACAGTGTGATAAAGAATTTATTTTGCACACACAAGCATGACTCTAGCAAAAAGATTTTTGGGGGATGTTTTCTTTGTTTAGATTTTTAAATAACTGGTCTGATTAGGACAATCTGACAACTTTGAGAATAAAACCGCCCTTTAGCTCAAGTTCTCATAAGCTATGCCTAGCCAAAGAGCTATTTTTTTTAACTTCTTCTAAAATATTTCTGTGGCTGTATTTATACACGAATCTTACAACCACTGAACTCATATATGGGTTAAACTTATTTTAAGTGAGCTTTTCCAGTCACATTGCACCTTAATGTTTTATCTGCTTAAGCGTGGGTTCATGCTGGACTCACTGAATATTGCTTCAGTCTGACTAGAACAACCATGAACAAAGAGCCTGTTATAAATTCAGATGACCTGTCCTTTTATCTCTTTATCAATACCATCTACAGTCTTCTGACCTATCAAGAAAACCTAGAAGTTTCTCTAAGAAAAAGCAAGCTTCAAGTAGCAACAGGTTGAACTGTATTATATATCAGGAAAGAGCTCTATTTACTGAATCTGCCCATGTAATTCAGAAAGAAAAAATGACAGGTAAATGACCCATGTGACCTGTATCAGTCTTTTTTACCAGACAGTTTTAAGACCGAGACAGTCTATTTTCACAGGAAACATGGCTTTTTAAAATTACTTGTTTTCTTTTTAAAAATACTTGTTTTCTGATCACTGTTTGTGATATTAAGAAATTATGGTAACCACTAGAAAATCCCCTTTTTCAGATGGAGATGTCATATTAAAGTTCTACTCTTAAACACATCTGCTTGGGGGAAGTTTAGAGCCAAACTCTTGAACTCAGAAGCAATTTTTTTGTGCAGATCTTACTTTACTTTATATGCTCATGATGCTAGTTGCTACTGAACATGAACATCCTCTATATGACAAGAAAATTAAGTACAAAAATTCCCTAAACTACACTGTCGGTTTCATAAAATGTAATAAATCCAGATCTCTAGTGCTAGAGGTAAAGTTGCTTGAAACAGAGAGAAGAAAAGCATTCTTAATTCTTAAAATGACAATTTTTACCAAAACCATGTCAAATTTGTGACAAGACACAAACTGCTGCTCTTTTTTTGGCAGCTGACTACTTAATGAAGCATATAAGTATCAATAAGAAGGTTTATTGAATGAATTTAAGGCTAACTGTATCATTATTGTGTTATTCAAACATTTAAAAACCTGCATAAATCAGAGACATAATACCTGGTCAATTTATAAGTTCTCCTCTGAACTTCTGAAAATATTCTAATATTGTTTCCCTGTCACGGTATTTGAAGTTATAAACTCATCTTAATACTGGCATAATATCACATCTTGGATACTCGCAAAAATTTCTGTGTCCCCCAACATAAGAACATGAACCTGCTGGAGCAAGTTGAGAGCAGTGCCCCAAAGGTAATCAGAGGGCTGGACCTTCCAGAAGAGGAACCAGGCAGACCTTATAACAGCTGTCCAGCACCTAAAGGAGCCTACAAGAGAGCTGGAGAGGGACTTTTTACAAGGACAGTGATAGAACAAGGAGCAATAGCTTTAAGCCAAAAAAAGGTAGGTTTTCCAGAGAAGCTGTGCATGCCCCATCCCTGGAAGTGTTCAGAGTCAGCTTTGGAGACTAGTAAGGAAGGTGTCCCTGCCCATGGCGGGGGTTTGGAATTAGATGATCTTTGAGTTTCAACCCAAACCAGTCTACAGTTCATTCATATAAAGCAATAGGAAATCAAAAACATCCTTGATTTACATACCAGATACATGCCAAATAATCTATTTATATATAAATACACAACCCCATATTCCTGTCAGTTGTCAAGCATTATGTGCTGGCTTGTGGAGGGCTAACCAGAACCTGTTTTTATTTAGTCGTTATTTACCAAATTTGACAAAGAGAGGGAGCAAAATATTTATTTCTAACAGGAAGCTGAGGAGAATTGGAACAATTCTGAAGGTGAAGTTTAGAATTCAAAGGAATCTTGATAAGCTGGAAGAGTAATCTGAAATCAAAGACATAATATTTTATGTATCTTCATTGTATTCTATTTGAGGAAGCAAAACAACTAATACTAAAACGGGAAAAGTACAAGAATGGAAAACATTTTACTAGACAAATATTGTTACAAAGTACCATGAAAAGAACAGAAGCGGTTTCTCACTGAAAATCTACGTACAGGGCAATAAAGTGCAAAAGGTATTACAAAGGTATCTAAGCAAATCTGTCATGCCAATTTATGTTTTTTCATCAAGAAACATTCACAGAATGATGTCATATGAGAACCACAACACTGATTGTGTCAATAAATGTCCCGTTAGGTAAGTTTTACTTTCATATCAATTGCATCAATAATCAGATCATTTACAGATTATACATAATGGTCTTTTATGAATAATTTCTTAAGATCTTGTAGGTAGAGAGAGTATGTCCAACAGGTTATAAAATGCAATTTTACGAACACTATTTTTTAAGGTCATAATATAACACTGGCAAAATGTATACGGGTGTGGATTAAATTCAACTGGATTTTGAACAAAACTTTTAAACTAAGAGAATGGAAAGCTACCTTCAGTGTCACCTGCAATTCTTGGTACCAAACACCACATCTTTTCATCAGTTTCTTGCATTTTTTTATTAACTGAAAGGTAAAACTACATGTTTCCATCCAGTCTGCCTAATCCAGATTGTATAATTAAGCATTAAAGGTGGAAAATAATAAGTTTAAATTACTCATATATGCCTTACTTCATGTATGTCAAAGTCATTCAATGATACAACATGAAGATAAAGTAATATATGAAAGTTGTCACGTCACGTGAAGCACATATATATGATTTTTGCCTCCATGCACTCTGATGCATCCATTTTCTTCTGCTCTTTTAGCAGACGGTGTCAAGAAGTTGGAAGGACCATATAGCTTTATGTGGAGGGCCAGGAAGTTGTGACACAAGACCAGCAACTAGAACTGCTGGTTCTCTCTTCCAGGGTTAAGGCATCTCAGAAAGACCGGGCTCACATCATCAGATTTAATCTAAAAGAACAGTCTGTCCTGATTCCACACATTTGGAAAATACCATCCTATACAGTTTAATGTGTTTCAAACAATAAATATTTAAAAAGGATGTTACATTTGATACAGAGGGGAAGGTACAGTAAAGTTAATGACCTGATTTGAACAAGAGATTGAGTAGAAGTTTGAGGAATGATCATTTGAAGTCATCTGTATGGAGTAGATGGACATGATTTTGGTCCACCTGTTTGGAAAGATAAATTATCAAAGAGTTAAAATTAGGATATTCATGATTGTGTTTTAAAAATCCACATGGTGAGTGCTGTGTCACAGGATAAATTTAATGTCATACAGTTCAGCCACTATATTGGAAGATGCGGCAAGATGAAAACATTCTAAAACTCAAAATATCATTGCCTAATATAAAGCTTATATAAAGCTAATATAAAGCTTATATAAATCTTATATACTGTATAACTCAGACTATCTATCCTTGCTTGCTAAATGCTCTAATTGTTGTTTACTCATTTTGTTGCTTAGCTTGTTTGTTTTTATTGATTTTGTTGTTGAGTATTTCATTGCATTTGATGCCTATTGTGGTTTGAGTTTATTGTGCATTTTAATGCAAATGTGTTTATAAGAAGTGATTTTGTATTACCATGAGATTTTTTTCTGGTTTGTCTTTCTTTTTTTTTTTTTCCTTGAGAACTTTGCATCTGAAATCTATCCTGCTGCCAAATGGACCTCACACTTGGCTAAGTGACAAGATTGTACGTGCTGATGAACGTACTTCACTGCATCTAAATAATCTACCAGTATAGAAATATTACGCAAATATAGATTAGAACATTATATTAAGAATATTAAGGTTCTAGGAACATTAATGTAAGGTGTGATGGGTTGGATAAACCCCCAAAACTTAGATTAAGGCCTTAGTTTAGTTAGGCCTGAAACCAAATTTAGTAGGCCCCAGTCTTTTGGGCCATGGGGCACTCCGTAGATTCAGAGGGGCAAGTGTCACCTGACTTAAGCAACCAAAGAGGTATTTCATATCATCTGACGTCAAGTCGAGTATAAACCTAGTGGGGGAGGTATCCTCGCTCTCTTGCCCTCCCTCTCTCCGTGTGGTGTGGTGGAGAGGACTCCCTGTTGCTGCTCCCAGAGCGATAGGCCTGGCCGCTTCCCTGCCGAGATGCCCACAGCAGTTCTGGTCTCTGGGAAGTAAATACTTTTGTTTGATATTACTTTGCTGGGTGCTCTTTCAGAGAAACGTGTTTAGTTTTGTTTCTGTGTGGGTTTTGGGTGGTGAAATCTGTGTGTTATTGGGGTAGATAGCTCTGGATGAAGTTATTGTTGTTTTTTCTTATATTTGTACGTATATGTATTGTAACTTTCCTGTAAATATATGTATATAGTTCTTTCCAGTTTCAGTTTTTTTTTCCCCTTCCCTCCTTTCACTGGGACTGTGCGGGTCTTGGGGAGGTTTGGCATTTTGCCAAGGTCGAACCCACGACATAAGGATAGTAAATATATCATGTAGACTCAGGAAAGCACCAAGAACAAATCAGATAGAATCAGTATAATCTGACCCTCTGTAATCTTAAATCTTGTTCTGGAAAAGTACTCAGTGATGATAAAACTCTGCATTCATGCTGAATCTGGCAGATTTTATGTATTTGAAGACAAAGAATCTGACAATTTAGCCAGAGCTTCTTTTGGTCTATCATGTAAAACAGCACCAAACTCTTCTTTGCCAGTTTACTTCAAGCATCACCTCTCCATTTAGTAGGAGTCCTATATGGATTTTTAAAAGAAGACCAAGGGTTAATATTTTTTTTCTCAATGCAGTTTCCAAAATATTAATTTGAACATGTCTAAGAAGACATTGCCTTGAAGATGGATAACATATTTCTAAGTACTTTGGAAACACACTGTAATGGACATTTTAAAAATAATTGTGAATCATATTGCCAACAGGAAAAAAAAAAAAGACATATATAGATTATTTGGCAGATCTACATGCATATATCTGCTGAGAGCTATTTGAAAAGTGAAAGTATTATCCTAAAGCCAATTGTCAATCTAAACACAGCCAACAAATATCTACATACAATTAAGTATGTCTGGATAAATAGCCATGACTGTATTTTTTTCTCAAAAAGACCCTTAGTGCTTGCATTGTGATCCCAAGGTATTACAATAGAAATATTAATAAAGTTAGAACAGTACTGAATTTCATATAGGAGAGGGCAAAAGTAGAACAACAAAAATAACTCAAAAATGTAACACTACTAAGTAAGAAAAAAAACCCAGTATATCCCACACTTGCACAGAAAAATAAATTGTTTTTAACTCTTGCCCACTCTCAATGCTTTAATTGATGTTAAAAGGCAGAGAAAGGTTGTTCAATGACTGTAAAGAATGTGGTACACTGTTCTTGCACTTAAAAAATATTTTGGATGGAGAAATCGGAATACTCTACAATTTAATAGCACATATAGACAGGACTAAAAAGTTTCATTTTCTGAGCATATATTTGAGAAAAAGAATATTCTTTTCTTAGCAATCTTGTGTATAACTGCAAAAATTTTAAAGTTTTAGAATGTAATTTAATTTAGGGTTTTCCTCAGAAAAAGTATTTTCCAATGATCAGTTAAGGAATGGTGTTTGCAGAACAGATTAGGTTGTTAATAGCCAGATGAGAACTAGTTTGTTGCACTGAATCAACTGCAGGAAGCTTTTACTGATCTTTTGAAAATTGCTCTGAAAATAGTGAACCAATCCATTAGCTGGGGTCAAAGAACTGTTGCAGCTCAGCACTAAGAATCTAGCTGCAGTGATCACTGGCTCTTTTCTTTCCCTCTCCATTTCCCCAGGGAGTTAGGTGCAAACCATGAACTCACCTTCTCAATGAAAGGTATCCTTTACAATGGAAAAGCAGTTTTATCACGGGTTTTTACCTACATTTTTGTTTTGACTATTTCATTATCATACCACTGCATGTGTGAATCATGTTTCTGCAATAACCTGGATGGAGTACATTAACTCATTTTTTAAAAAAGCCACACAAAAGAAGAGTATTATGCACTGTATACCAAATTCACTGCTAACATGCTTAGTTACAACATGGCAAAATCAAAGGTACTTTTTAATATAATGACAATAAACCCAGCTTGTGTTATTTACTGTTTCATTTTGTAGGCTGTGTGATCATTCTTAGAAAGGTGTACTTTCATTTAAATTTATGTGTTAAATACCTGTCACCAGCTAAGCAGTATCTTGAAATTTTATATTCTTTGAAACTAGATTTTAATACTAGAATCTGTTATAAATTACTTCTGTTTCATTAAATTTTCTTCTGCAACCTGTGTCTCTCCCTGATGTGTCTGACTCAGTAACTGGGAAAGAAGTGTCTTCTATCAATCAATGACCAAAAGTGCTGAATCCGAAAAGGCTGACTGAACACCATGGAGGGCAGGCAGGTTGCTGATAGCAGTCAAGGGAAGTTAAAAAAAAATTTCAATGTGAGTGTTAAATGACTTTTAAAAAGATATTCAAAGAGTAATCAGGAAGAAAAAAATTACTCTCCTCAAACAAAAGTGTGATAAAATCATTGACCTGAGATTGGCATTTAGGGAAAAAAATAAAAGAATTCTGTTATCCCAGCTGAACGTTCTCCAATGACAATGACTAAAAAAATACGGATATGTTTCATGACTGCCTTCTCATTATTGTAGGTCAAATAGGATTTTAAATACTTCACAGCAAACAAGAAAGTGATAAAGTAAACATATTACAACCATTTAAGAGTTCTTAAATGTGGATGAATGTTTACAGCAGCACGTAACTTCAGTAATGACTTTCTAAGATTATAACCAATTTTCATGAATAACTGCAGTGCTATCCATTGCTATGAGACAGTGAATAGTATTTATTTTCGTCATCTATTTATTAATTAGTTTACATGCAAAATATGTGCAGAAATTAATAAATGTATTTGTATAATAACAGGTTTAACTAACTGCAGACCTGTACATCCTGTCATGAAAGTATAAAACTATCATTCTAAGAAACAACTCTAATCGGCCAGTTTAGGAAGGGCAAATCATGTCTGTTAAGCCTCATTATTTTCCAGGTCGTGAATGAAGTTTTCACTCTTCATATACAGAAATGAACTATGCAAAATAGCAACTGATGTTAGGAATTGCACATGTGAATATTGAACTAAGTTCTTATTTTGCAATATTTCCTTTATTTTGAGATCCTTGTTTTCAAGCCATATTTCTGAAAATACTGGCTTTATAAAGTGTAGGGAGCTTCCCCATCAAAAAGGGATTTGGCAAGGCCAAAATTGCACAGGTAGTGCCAACAGAAAAGAGCCATGTAGAAGAATAGGAACTGATTTTCTGCAAAGCCAATTGATTTGATAATTGTAGACCATATTGGCAGACAAATTCAAGATGTCATTTAGCAGTGCTTTTTCAAGGTTAATGAATATGCTTGTCTCTGGCTAGTAAGAACAGCATCACTATGGATCACAATTATATTCTTACAATCATCTGTTGTTTACATTGCACACAGCAATGTGCCATTTCATAGATATTAAACTACTTATTTTATGTTCTGCCCTATACAGGGGAACATTCATATGCACATGGCAACTGAGTTCCTAACATGAAAATTCAAAGTTTTTAAACAAAAATACTATGTAGAAAAAGAAAGGACCATGGGCTAAAAGCTGGTTAAGAGCTCTGAAGCTGATCTTTGAGGCAAGGTATTATTTTCCTTTGATTAGTGTCCCATTGAGGAAACTTGTAGGTTTTTATACTGGGAACTGTAGTTCAAATTAAATGATTTTTCACTGCTGATAACTTAATTCTGTGAATTTCAAAGACTAGCTTAAATTTTCAATCTTAAATTTTTAATGAATTACTTACATTCCATCTACACACTGTTCTGACATAGTCATTATCAAGTGACAGAGGGACTTTCAGAACCTGGGAAACACTCTTTAATCGTATGTATACAAGTAACCACCTATATTCCTTCCAGTAAAAAATGAAGAGAAGCAAAACAAAAAATTCAACCACATTCTTCAAACAAGAATATTCAGCAGCATTTTGCATTTGTGTGTGTGTGTGTTTGCTTCACTTTTCTAAGAAATTCATTCATTTTCATAGGAATCATACTTAAAATCAGCAAAATGGCTTGCCAGAATTAGAGAGAATTTCACTCAGGCTTTCTGCTGAATAGCTTTTAGCATTTCATTTTATAATCATGTGTTCATGACAATGAAATTAAGATATAAAAGAATGATCTTGCAGACTAGATCTTTCCTTCCAATAAATGTTACAAATATCACAGACTCCTCATTATTCATGACAATGTACACTCATTATTGCAGTTTTAATAGACAGAGATCTATAATATTATGTTGATCAAGCTCAAGATCTAACTCTCAAATTGATAAGAGTTATCAGATATGACAAAATAAGGAACCTGACTTTTTGTCCATGATCAGAAAACAAGCTAAATTGTATTCCAAAGGAAATCTAGATATTAATGGATTTTTCCTGATATTACCAAAGCCTTTAGTGGCTAAGTAAGTTTCAAAAAACAACAATAATTAACAAAATCTCATAAAATGTACACAGTAAAAATGTGGTGATTCACACTGGCTGGAAGTTCCATCACATATTTCTATGTTTTACAATTTAATGTAGTACATTAGTGAACAAATAAAATTAAAAACAGAGTAATGCATCTTAAAATGCACTTTATTCATTTGTTTGACAAGTATAATTTTGTTATTATACTACTTCATAGTATACTTGTAAATGTTCAACAGTACATTTGGAAAAAAATAATATAATCTAAGTAATGCAAAATTTCATTAAAATACAGTTAAAACATCTTCATCTAAAATGTGGAAGTATTTATAAGTGTACAGAAGTATACTTAGATTACTTACACTAGTAAGTAATGACTTATGATGAATTTACTTCAGAATAATGATATATATACATCACACAAGGAAATAATATCAAAACTCACTTATTTTTGACCCTCCATTGGAGAGAACTTGTCTGTTCACTTGTGACCATGGAACTTAGTCTGGGTGTTCCCTACACCATTTGCAATTTTCCCAACAGAAATACTATTAATGTAACTCCTCTTTGCCACTTCAAAACCATTCCAAAAATGAACACAAATACCTTCACCCATAAGCACCAAAACCAGAAGAATGTCTGGAAAATATGATTCCTCATCTTCTGGGAGATGTTCATATGAGGGGGGAATGTTGCCGCAAGCCTTAATATAGTTGTAGATTTTAATATACTTTTATATAGTTTTATAGTCTTTTGCATTTGAAAATAGTTTGTAACCCCTCTACCAAATACTTAGGCTAGATTTTAACCTCTATCACATTTTTGAAGCTTGTTTTTGTGCTAAGGGAGAGATATTATATTGTATTCAGATAGCTATTAGAACATTATAGTCAAAATAGATATTGTTTAGTCGTAGTATAAAGAGAGGTTAGAGTTGTTGGAAAACCTCCAAACAGAAGACGTAATGCAATGAAGATGAGGGTGGGGGAGGAAAAGGTGGTCCTTAAGACCGCTGACCCAATTCTAAAGGGGTGTGTCGGGAGGGGGGTTTGGGATGGTTTGTAGAATGGACAAATTAAGACATTGGGTATGTTTCCTAGATGGGATAATTAAGTAAAGTCATATATTTGTAGATTCCTGTATGCCGGCGCACATCATTGATTGCTAAAGCTTTAAGTGAACTTTTAGTAAAAGACCTTTTCCGCCTTTTCCCTGTCTTCCTTGGATTTATGGCAACAATAGTAATACGTTCTTGCTGGAATTAAAAGCTAAATATGTTTTTCATAACAAAGCTTTTCTCAGAGCTGAAGAAAAACATTGGTCTACTAACGTTTTCTCAGGCAAGGACTGAAAAGTGACTGTTCTCCTCCCAGAATTTATCACTTTCAAGTGGAAAAGGGTGGAAAACAGAATGGCAGAAAGCAGGTACATATACTGGGGAAAAGTACATTTTCTGCATTCAAAGTAAAACTCTTGAAGGTTTACATGTTTCTCCCACCCAAACAATGCATTGTCAGTGTTATCCAAAGTACAGAACCTTTCCAGTCCAAGAATAAGGAATTTTAATATGAAAGGAAAAATTAACCTTTAAAAATAATTTTTTGTTTGTGTTTCTAAAGTGATAAAAGTTATTTCTTTAAAAATTTATATCAGCATAATTTTGTGATTAACTTTATTTTTTTACTTTCCCATATTTTCTGGGAAGCAATAAGTCATATTTGCACTCACCTGAAAAACTCGTCATAGAAGTTTCAAGTGGTAGAATTCAAATAGGTGGCCAAGTAGCATGAGCAATTTGATCACTCATTGAGTTAGTCTTATCAATGCAAATGTAACAAGGTAAGAAATGGGACAGAAAACAGTCTGAATTTGAATGCTTCTTTTGGCTAGTAACAGAATATTTCATATTTGTATTCCAGTCTTACAGAAAAGTGAGAATTGACATATAGTGATCCAGAGGCAAGAGGGTGCATGTGAGTGTGATACACGTAAAAATGAAAGTATTCGGTACCTGGGTACTGACAATAAATGTGCTTGACTGAGAAAATGGGCAGAATCCCTAATGAAACAATAAATTAACAACATCACTACTTCTGGCAGAAATAATCTTCAAATTTAGGTGAGGGTACTTGGGTTCCAGTACTAGAGTCTGTCATAGCTTTTTCTCAGTGCCTACAGACTTGATGTGGTTCATGATGACCTGCACTCCAGATGGTGTCCTGAAACTTGATGCCAGGAATAGGTTTTGCTTTAGTTCAGAAACTATTTCACTGATTATTCAAAGCTCAAATATCCAAAAAAGGCATTTCTTAGTTTGCTGCTTGAACTGTTTTGTCAAAGTATGTAGCTATTAAGTTTATCATAGTGCCATTTGAAGATTGTGACTGTGAAAAAACAACTATTTACATAAATGTATTCAGCCATTTTTATGCAGTTTCATTTTTAACCACATTGATTGCTATCAGCTCTGCTAGATTGCCTTCTTCTAGTCCAATTAAGTTTAAAAAAATTCACTGACTAGACATTCGCAAAGGAACAAAATTATTGATCATCATATTTCAATACTGGCTCACCACATCCATTGCAAGGTGCAAACTGGAGTCTTAACATTTACTTTACTCTAGAAACTACTAAATGTGATAAGAAAAATATCATTACCTTCATGTATCACATCACCAGTGCAAACTGTGCATCTGATCCAATTCCCAATACTGTCAATGGAACGTTTCCATTGATGGCACTGCCAAAAGGTCAATTCCTTCAGGGGAAAGCTGTGTCCTTTTGGAATCAGTTGAAAACACAATAAAGTCAGAATATTATATCCTCCTCTAAGGTACCAGTGGCTAAAGGAATTTTCTCAAAATAGTTCACAATAGGTTCATGGGTGTTTTTTTTGGTTTTTGGGTTTTTTTTTACAATATAACATCCTCCTTCTGTCAGTGTCATTATTCTTGAGAAAGGGTAAACTTTGAAAGTGAAGGACTGCAATTACATGTCATCATGGTGACCAGGCAAGACTTACAGCAGCTCTGTACTGTGCCTGGGAAAGAAAAAATGTCTAATGTGTGTTTTAGGCCAGAAGGAAATGGGAGAGAGGATAATGATAGTGGAAAGCATGAGAAAACTTAATGTCAGTGTACAGACCTTAGTCAACAAGGGGTTAGAAAGGAACACAAACATTTATATATTTTAATTATAAAAGTTGAACTCATTGGTTTTAAAGGAAGGATGTGCTGACTTAAGGAATATGTTAAAATTGTCAACATTTAGCTCTTCACAACAAATCCATAGTTTACCTAGACTTCCTGTGCATATCTAGTCAAAGGAAAAGGGTTTTCTAAAGATCTTATGAGAAGCTTTACATGTTGAAATTAAATATTAATATTTTTTATAAAATAATTATGAAAAAATCAAAATTTTTATCTTGAAAATTAAAATATATCTTTGTAGTTGCAGAGCACCTCTGCAGGCCCCTATTCTGCTTTCCTTCCTTTTAAAGGTGTGATCAGAAGAGAAGATGAACAATTAAAATAACAGAAAGATTATTTTCAAATATGTGTTCCTACAGGTACTTTCTCTCCCCAGAAAAGTAAAAATAATGTGCCATTTCTTTTTTTTTTTTAATTATGTGGGGGTTTTATCTTAATTTGCAGGAGTGGAAAAGCAGTTAAATGAGGAAACAAGCGTAAAACACCCAAACTAAGGAAATGAACAGACGTAGTCCTATGGATCTCAACTCAGTTTTGCCTTCTGGCAATCTAATTCATAGAGTCATACTGTTCTTGATCATAACTCATTTAAGTCAGCATTTCTATAAACTGTATAACTATTGCCTTCACTGAGATTCATTACATCCCATACAGACATTTATGGGAAGCATTACATTCACTTCTTGTTCGCTAACTGCTTTTTTAGAGATTCCAGCAAGGTTTCCATCTCTCACAAAACCTCCAGATATGAATTAATTCCCACAAACATTCATTCAGGAAAGTCTGTTCTACTTAAACTGAAAAGCATAGTGTGTTTTAGTTGCTCTTATTGTGCAGGTCTGATTAGTAAAGCCGTTTTGCCAGAACCTGTCATTCTTATAAAATTTCAGACCTACTTGTAAGAGTGATGATATATTATATGCTCTTCAATCAAACAGTTGTCCAGCAAGTCAATCAAATATGCAGCAAATCAATGAGAAGAGCTTCATTTTTCAATCGCTTTTTGCATTTTCGCAGTTTGGACAAACAGTAAGATATTTCTAGTCATTCAATGTGCAGCCATATTATCAAATACAACTCTTTTCCTACAGCAAAGAAAATATTCTAAAAGGTTAAATCCTCATCAGCAGTAGTAAATTGGACACCATTTTTATGTAATCCACTAAACAGTATACTGACCAAAAGCAACAACTTTATGTTGCAACTCCCCTTCTCCCCACTCACATGAGGAGGCACGAAGAACCCCTTTGTAACACTGTTCTCAGTTGTTTAAGTAGAGTTTCAACAATATTTCAGGGTTATCGTCACTTAACTGAAAGCCATGTGAAAACGACATGCAAATCTCTCACAGCTGTCTTCCTAAGCTTAGACTAAACTGGGGAACAGGAAAAGAAAGAAAAATGCTCATACTGGTGACCTCTTACTTGTTGGTCCATGACTTTGCTATAAGGTACAGTACCATGTTATTTGTTTGTGAGTGAAACGTGTAAGTGAACCTTATGTTCAGGAGGGACAATCAGAGGACCAATAATGACTTAGAAAAAGTTATTCTGCTTGGGGGGGCATTAAAAAAAATTATATAGGTTACAGTAACATATAAGAGTCAAGCCCTGGTTGAATACTCTCCTGTAGCAGGGAAAACAATAACCCCAAAATCCTTGGTAGAATGATACACGGTTTTTAGGTGATCTTGGTTCCAAGAATTAAAATCCAAGTCCAGTCCAAAGACCTGCAACACTCCAGGAAGTCAAAAGCAGCAACTGGGCAGAATTGAAAGAAGGGAAACACGCTGAGTAAAGATTCAGAAAGTACAGCAGGTGTCATCCCCAAGACATGAATGCAAACTACAAGGCACCAGCATTAACCTTGAGCATCAGTCAGTCATTGCAACTGAAGTAGTGACTGTGCTGCAGTCATGTGGAGCTGATAATATCCAAAGGTTTATGCAAATGAAAAATAAAATGGCTATAGATAGATGGCTTAAGAGAGTATTAAATACACAGTGCTGCTCATCAAAACGTGTTTTCAAGATTTTCCTATGCAGTATAACAAAGAAATAGGGCATGGTCAAGGAAGCTTCAAATGAGGAAAGAGGGGTTTGTAAATGTAGTGAAAAAAAAAAAAAAAAACCAGTAGAAAAAGCATGAATGTTCAAAAAGTTAGGTTAACAAAAGGGATTAGAATCAAGGACTGCATCAACTGATATTGTCACATAAAACATTAATGTTGTTTAAGAGAGAATCAAATTGAACGTGGTTACAGGCTTCAGTGACAGGCAGGACAACAAATGTTTCCCAGTTATCAAAAAGAAGTGTGAGACAGAAGTAATTAACGGCTCTGTGCTAGTTTCTTTAGGATAGAGGCATTGTTATAGAAATTGTGAAACTGACAGGAGAATTTTAATTTTGGATGTAGGACCACATCTGTAAAACAAAGGCAATTTTTAATACAGAAAAGAAAGTTGAATGTCATCTAGAGGAAAAAATGTAAACTTAGACTTGAGATTATCCAGTCTAGACTTTCCAAACCAATGTAAATCAAATATGAAATTGATTCCCACCATCTCTGGAGTCACTAACATCACCACCAATAACAAATGTCAAATAAATGACAGATAGTCAGATATCACAAACATTTATGGAGACAATGGTTACCTTCCCGGTCAACTTGAGACACCCAGGACTTCTGGAGTTACCTCATACACCTCTAAAACTCACAATGAAAAACCAGGCCATTTCTTCAAACTCTTCTCCATCATTTAAACACTAAGGTTGTTTCTGAGCTGACCAGAGAACTATGCTAACCTGAGAAACAAGCATTTCTCAGTTTGAGGAAGTGTTGAAGTTTCATTAGTTTTGTTGTAGGTTTTTTTCCTGGAAGAGAGAAAGAGTGGGTGACAGAAAGGTTGTAAGCAATAACAGAATTTGATGAAAGCCTATATTGCCAACTCAAAGCCATTCTCTTCTGAAGATTGACTCCAGCTGATGTATTAGCTGATGTTTGTGTGCTATTCATCTACTCCCAGTCAAAAATAAAAATATTCATATCTGATTTTCCTCAGAATATACTTTAAGAACAATAGAATTCTCATTGCTGAGAACAAAAGCTATAACACTTCAAACCATATTCTACGAGCTTGGTTTATCCTGAGAAATATCTTGTCATCTGTGAAATTAGTACAGAAAGCTGAAGGGTAAAATATTTCTAAGTGGGAATACTCACAGCAGCAACTCACCTTTATTACAAGCATGTTCTGATTAAATCATTGGTATTTTCACTTAAATCTAAGAGCCATATAGTAGACAACTCAATTCTCAAAATATTTTTCTGCTATATTCAGTATTCACAACAGAAATATAGTATTACTGTCCCCTATTCTTCCATAAGATGCTATGGTAACCAAGAATTAGCTGACATGAATACACCATAATTTCTCTTTGCAAAAGGAATGGAAGTGAGCAAGGCTTTGAATGAGATTTCACCTTTAACATTTTCAGTTTCACTCTAGAATTTATAGACTAGTTTTGCATAGTACATCCTGTGATTGTTTTTTAAAGCTTTTATATATAAAAATACACACACACACACATACATGTAGAGTAAACAAGGTCTTGTCAAAATTCTGAAACACAGTTCCTAAAGGGTTGTGTGAGTTTTATTCTATAATGTATTAGTAGCACTTGTTAGGTTTCCCAATATCTGATTATTAGCTTCATGGCTGGGCTTCGCGAACGAAGATTTGAGAAGGGCTCTACCCACGTTTGCTGCAAGCGCGCTGGTGGCTAAAAAGGCCAACGTACGATAGGCAAGTCCGGTCACAAAAGGCACAGTGGAAAGTCTCCACAGGCTGTATTGGCGAGGCACGGTTCTTTGTGCACTGTCTTTTTTCTTCCAGACTGATCCTGCGTGCGCTCTCAAAGGAAGCAGCAGCGTTAGAGATGGTGTGCCTCCATGCCTCCCGATTGGAGGCCAGAGCGGACCATTGATGGTGGTCAATATGGCCAAGGCTGAGGTGTTGTTTGAGGGAGTCCTTGTATCTCTTCTTCGGGGCTCCTCTTTTGCGGCAGCCAGTGGCAAGCTCACCATAGAGCACAATCTTAGGGAGGCGGTGATCCTCCATCCTGGAGACGTGCCCTGCCCAGCACAGCTGCGTTCTCAGCAGCATGGCCTCAATGCTGGTGACCTCTGCCTGCTCCAGAACAGACACATTAGTCACGTAGTCTGTCCAGTGGATGTTTAGTATTGTCTGGAGGCAGCGCTGATGGAAGCGCTCAAGGAGTCGCAGGTGGTGATGATAGATAACCCAGGATTCAGAGCCATAAAGAAGAGCGGATATATAATAAACACAGCCATCCATTGCCTTAGATGTTTAAGAGAAGAGAAGAACCTTAGTCTGTTCCTCACACCAAAAGCCACTGGAAATTATACAGCTGTTTAACCAGTGCACATTGCAAGATGAAAACAAGGTTTTGTCCCTCTCTCCATTCTTCAACATACTGCAATGCAGTGCTGTTCATTCTAAGGACTGTGAAGAAAGGTGTGACATTCAAAACAGTTTGCATTGGAGAAGAACTTAAGAAGCACCACCAAGATCAGAAGCCACTAACCAAATCCTAGCAAACCACAAGGCAGTCAAGTCCTCACTGTTTACGGCCTGAAGAGACAAATACTTGGTGGTAACTGTGGATCTGTACTCATTAATTTCTCTACAACAGTGGCAGCAAAATACAGGCTTTCATAAAAAGAAATACTTGTGTCAGTCCCACATTCACTAGAGAAGTAAATGAATGACAAAAATCAAAACTATTAGTCTGAACAACTCACCAACTCTATGGCGCATGAACTGCCTTTGCCTAGAATCTTAGGAGAAAGGATCCTTGCTACCAGTAGCTTGGCAGAGGAGTGCATGAAAAGTACTGTGGTATAAAACCTGTCTCCCCATATAGTATCTTCTGAGAAGGGGAAATTATAATTTCTGGGAGACATAGACTGCTTTTTTGAATAGATACATTAGGTGTTTACTTTAATATTTGTAATTACAAGAACAAAAGGGGGGGATTTGTATCAGAATTAGGTTCCCAGTTGTGCTGGTTTAAATGTAAACCGGCAGGAGAAATGAACCCAGCTCACAAAAGACAGCAAGTCAGAACTACAATTTATTAAAAGATCACAATAAGTACAAGGGTACAGAGGAAAAAGCCCGTTTGACCCACAGAAACAGGTGTGTAACCCAGCACCCTGGGGCACAAACAGAATGGAGCTCGTCAGCCCCTGTGCTGAGCACCACCCAGCCCCCTTGAGTACACAGTAAAAGGAAAAGGAAAACCTGTTCCTGAGGATGATGGTCCCGGTTTGTTCAAGAGTGGCAGTCACAGTGCTGCTGAGGCTCTGGTCCTCCTCTGGATCCAGCGAGGGAGTGAGTTCAGTCCCAAAACCCCCAGTATATATATGCTTAGGTTCAGGTAGGAGTGCCCAGTACCTCCCCCAGGGTGGGGAGTTTCACAATGGGTGAGTTACTGTGTAGGGTGAGTCATGGCATATTTTTGGAAACCCTGATGACCCATTAGCAGACATGACCCCTCAGGCTGGGTGTGGAGGTGCTAACAGCTCTCCAGAGGGGCTTTACCACACCCGAGTCATTGGTGTGAAGACAGGACACCTTTCTTATCTCACAGAAGTTCCCAAGCACCCACCCTGTAGCCTGAGGGGTCAGGTGTGCCCCAGGAAGCTGCTGCAAATGATCCATTGTTAACAGTTCATGAGAAATTACATAGAGGGTGTAGAATACACACAGTGACAAACTGGTCCTGGTCACTATAACCAGGACACCAGTTATTGTAGATATCATTGGAGTACACAAAGTACTTCAGTGACCACTAACATTAAAGTTCTTTATGCCAGATGGAGTATGTAAAACAAAGCTGAAAGGCAAAGTCTCGGTCTTTGAGACAAAGAACATAATATCAAAATTGTCTTAAATAAACTCATTTACAAAAATTATTGATAGTCTCATTTGAAGTGCCTTTATTGCAGGTTCAGGTATAAAACAGAAGAAAGGTGTTAGTTGACAAAAAAAATCATTGTATAAAAGTAAGCTCTGCTTAATTTAACTTTTAGAATTTGCAAGTAAATTCAGCTATTTAAACTATGTCTCATGTTATGTTGATTCTCCTCTTTCATAATAAATCTTGCCCCTCAAGGATATCTATATCCAAAGTACCTATCCTGTAATGTAGACTATAATAGCCCTCTGTGTTAAGAGGAGCGGGGACAGAAATAGATACTGTATGACTAAATGCTGATTGACAGTTCCATCACATGCACGACTCTTCTTAAACAAAACCGCAATAAAAAGACTTTATATCATACTACTCAAGAGATAGTAAAATAGTGTAAACAAGTGTAACCCTGTGGAAGTAAAAAAAAATACCTTATTATTATCATGACACACTGAAACATTATTTTTCAAATACATTAACCAGAGATCAAATTATTCAGTGTCTAATGAGAAAGGAATTGTTCCTTCTCAATTACCCATTAAAATGCTGTTTTTAACTACAAAAAAAAAAAAAAAAAAAAAAAAAAAAAAAAAAAAAAACAAAAAAAAACACATGGAAGACTGTTACTATGTAAATACCTAAAGGAAAATATTTTCATGGCATGTGGGAAAGAAACAGGAGGAAAACAGTACAGAGACAGTGACTGAAATGTCTGCCAGGTACATATCCCAGACAGCTTAAAAGCCCTTATGAAATGAAACCTAGCTTTTGAAGCTGTCAGAGTTTGCCACCTTGATACATTATTGTACAAGTCTGAAGAATTCCTTGACAGAAGAACTTTTATAAAGAGCAGCTGAGACACTAGGGAAAGCATAGGGCCTCTCTCACAAAATAATGGTTTATAATCACACACATGATAAAGAAATGTATCATCTTAGTGACTGACAGATACTCATAAGTGCTCAGGCAAGACTACTGCAGCCACCACAACAACTGGCTCTCAAGTCTGGCAAAAGACCTATCAACATTTCTGTCAGAAATAAGGCCATTTACAAATTGGTACCCCAATTCTCTCTCACCTCTGCCCTATCTACTTCCTGTATTTCATTGTCTTCTGTTAAAGCCTAAGAAATAAGTATTAGGTAGAAACTTCTAGTCTAGTAGAGAGCTTCAAGCAGAGCCTGAAAAGATCTTAAAACATAAAATAATTTAAATGATTAAAAAGAAAAAAATCATACTATTTGACTTATTTTTTTATCCATAAGTGGCAACATAGTTTTCTTGAGGAGTGAAAGGCCCAAGAACAAATAGAAAAAAACCCTGATAGGTCATGTAACTGGGAATATTATATGGATGTGTTTTAAAGCTCAAAAAGACCTTTATCAGCAACACCACAAGGCAATCTTTGAGGCACAGATAAATAGGGGAACCTTTAAATGCAAATAGAATGAAACATGCAAATCTTTTCCTAATAAATAAGGTAACAAAAAGACTATAACATTTCCTAGAAAGGTACGTGCAGTTAGGTAATGACTGGACAAATAGGTGAAAGAAAATCATGAAAGGACCATAAAAATTAAAAAGAACCCAAAACCATATGGTTTAGTAAATACCTATCTCACAGATTACAAGATGTTATTGGGTAGAAGGATCATTACATACCTTTTCATATTCCGGTACCAGGGTCCTTAGCAACCAACATTGCAGACAGCTTCACTGGTATAGGAAAATTTTGGTCTGACCAGATGCAACTACTTGTGATCAGCAGGAGTACCAGGAAGCACTACCACAAATCCTAAAGACTAATTAAGTCTATCATATACTCCTAAGTAGAGTTACAATGAAATAAAAAGAAAGACAATTTCTGCAACATTTCTATTTGATTTCATTAAAGCTGTGATTGTCTCTGTTTTAAATCATGGTGCATGTCTTGAAAAATCAACTTTACTATTACTCCAGTAGAAATTAGGCTGCCTTCTAGGGGGATGAGAATCATTAGATAAAGGCTCAAGTCACTTCTCATTTAAGACTCTAAGCCATGTTTTATAATTAAATTTGTGTTAATTAGAAATAATTTACTAAATGTGATAGCTCATGCCTGTAACACCAACTACTTAAGCAGCTGTGACAAGTGGAACATAATGTCACCTTTTCCCAGTCCACTAAATTCACTGGAATTTGAGTTTATGGAAGATGTTTCTTAAGAAGTCTGTACACACAGTGCCTAGACAACACAGGAAGTATGCTATTGTCATCAGGGTGAAAGTGTAAACACATGTGGAGCAAAGAGAATCTAATTATAAACTACTGTCAATTATCCTTTACTATTTTCTCCTATTCTTTGTTGTGTGATTTTCCAAATGTTCTTTTGATCAGAGACTTTATTTCAGAAATACAAGACGCACTCAGAACCCTAGAGCAGCAAATAAAGTGCAACAATCAAAAAATTAACAGAAAAATCACACTAAGCAACCTGACTAAAACAACCTGACTAAAACAACCTGTGCTTTCACTTATAACATTGTTCAAGTTTTACTTAGGTGTACTTGAAAGCAAAGTTCTTTTGCACAGCTTAATAACCTGACAATATAATCTCACCTAGACAATCTTGGAGTACATCATCTTAAGCAATCATGTAATAGAGCTATCACATATGCAGGTTTTCTGAATACATGATTCAAGCCCTCTAAGAATTATATCCAACATCATTTTTCAGAATTACTGCTCACCAAACAGGTCCAAACATGGTCTGCAGATCCTTAGATTTCTGAAATGCATGAATCATGTTGTAGAAGAGTTCTCAACTGTACAGCAAAATTATTCAATTTGGCAAGTACCTAATATAGTGCATGCACAGTTGGTATAGTGCATCTGGAACATATATCATTCTCCCTGTATTTGCATACACCTATTTTAGAGTAGGCAAATTAGCACCTCAGATCTTCCTGAGCAATTAGGGCTTCAGAAACATTATTAAGCTTACCCTACAACAGTCCCAGGACTGCACAGGATACATAGGTAAACAGGAATCTAAACCTGAACCCCTCAACATGTAGCATTTTTTCAGCAAGATAAAAGGAATACTTACAAAAGAAGTTATTTCCCTTAAATTAAGCTTAACAGAGTTGGATACATAGATGTAAGAACATCCAGCTTCCCTTCTACTTACTTAATACCTAAACCTCATGTTCAACGAGGATGAAATTGCTTATTTTGAGCAATGAAATGCACCACCACTTAACAGAACTTGACACTGAAGCAAATTTAAGAATTTAGTCCGCATGGAATGGGACTAGAATATGCAGAGTATAGGTGATAAGGCAATGTTGCCAAATACCAAAAGCAGCCTAGAGATTAAACTTGGGGTGAAAATATGTAAGAATCAACACAAGAAGGCCAGTTATAAATGCAAGAAATGTCTTTTAATTCTAGTTTAATTGATACTCAACCTGGAAATCACCACATGTGTTCGAGAGAGAGAGGAATCTGACCAAAGTGGGTATAAACATTACTTTCAAGCAATAAGATAGCAGGGGACTAAGCAATCTTGCAACTGATATTTCAAATTAATTTCTGTGGAAATTGCATAAATCATACTATTAACTCAAACATTTATTGCATGCTTTTTGAATATTGATGCATTAAGAACTTTAAATGAACATCTGAATCCCAAAATTTCTCCATTAGTTGAATTTGGTTACATAGGTCAAACACTTTTATATAAATATTTTTCTCTCTTGGACATGCTGGCCAGATCCTGAAACCCTGTACTATACTGCTGATGCAAAGTATACATAACAGATTATAAGAATGAGGAAAAACATTCAGTGGCTGAGAATCAATTTAGCACTTCTCTTTCTAAAGCATTTTCAACTATGAGCATAGTGTTGTAGCTTGTACTAGGTGACTGCTCTGGCAGATGTCTGGTCTAAGGTCAGCACAAAACCTTCTTGAGTTTCATTTTTCACTTGCCATGTGTAACAAAAGAAGAGCTAGAGTTAGCATTTTAAGAAACTTTTGAAAACATGGTATTGGACAGCTGAAAGAATTCATTAGCACTGATTCAGTGCTTCTTAACACTAATCATATATATAT
>VXBX01007080.1:67481-95667 GCA_013400415.1 Scytalopus superciliaris | reverse complement strand
ACTATTCTTAAACTACAGTTCCTGAACCACTAATAAGCTCTCACATGACAAGAAAATGGACAGAAAAAAAAGCTGGTGGAAAAACAGGTGAATAAACATTTAAGATGGATTAAAGAAAAACATTTGAATATATTATTGAATGTCTTAACTATAGCCATTTACAGTTATTCTTAAAAAACAATTAATTTCTGGATTGTTAGTTCAACACAGAGAGAGGAGGGTGGTGAAGTCAGACTTCAGCTCATCTGACAGCAACAGTGTTTTCAAACCCTAACAGCAAAATAAAAAAACATCTTAACATATTACATTAAATTCTATCCCTTGGATATCCTTTTATTAACATGGTTGAAAAAGTACAAAATATGGTATTCAATAAAAAGACCATCCTGCTATTTGGTAAGGTATGAGCAATTGAAAATATTGATTTCAAAATTTCATTAACAATTTTAAAAAATAAAAGTGAAGAAATTTTCAATAATTTTTTAAGAGTAATGTATTTTCTTCAAACCTACCTAGTTCATTTTCAGTAACTTGCTCATTAAGCCTGTATGCAGCACAGGTAACTCAAAAGGGTGCTTAATCTGTATCTGATTAACTTTTTATTACAGTACATTTCTATAAGGAGAGATAAAAAGCAGCTGTGGAGGGGTAGAAGGATTTGTTCCCTTCTGACAGAACCTAGAGACAGTATTATCAGGAAGGAAGTTGTCAAATTTCTTCAGGGGACTCTGGTTTATTCTTTGCAGAAAACTTTGCTTTTGTTTTCTAGTGGGAAAGAGACAAAAGATTTGAGGGGGCTCCTGTAACTACAGCATTACTACAGAGTACACAGACATTTTATCTGCTGGGTGATAATCACAGCCAGTTCCATCAAGACAAGTAATGAAATCAATTCTCATCTCATCTCATTCCTCTGCATAGTGAAATTAGAACATTGTATGTAAATAATTTTCATTGTGGTGTACATAAGTATTAGGTTGAAGTTGCAAAAAGATTACATGTTCATTTTTCACCTCTAACCGGCCTTCTAATTATGAAATCCTTAAAGCAATGCAGAACAAACGTGTGGCTGCCAACTCACTGGACAAAGTTAACCAAGCCATCCAGAGTTCAAGAACTATTTGGACAATGCTCTCAGGCACATGTTGTGATTCTTGGGGCTGTCATATACAGGACCAGGTGTTGGACTCGATGATCCTTGTGGGATAATCTATGATTCTATTCTGTGATTCAGAGAGTAGTAAGTAGCTCCTCTTATATACACAGAGTGCAGGATATAGTGATTACACTTGCAGTTTTATAATAGATCTAAACCTACCTATAATGTTATTTCCTGTATGATATTAGATAATGCAACCACTTTTGAAAAAACACCTCATAGCTTAGTGGTTTCATGGAACCAAAAGACTTGTGAAAACACCAGTAAGACAAAACACATAAGCAATTGTTTAAAATTAAGCACCAACTTAAATTTGGTAAAAACAAATATATGCTGTCTTCTTTGGAGTCAAATCAGAATTTGGTTTTATTGGTATAAGAATGTGTATATTTAAAAATGACTGTTCCTGATTCATTTTTATACTATAAAATTTTACACTGATCTAAATTAAATGCTACTAATATTCCATTTTAATAAAATCTAGGATGAAAAATCTCTTCTCAGCCTTCCCCAAGTGAAGAAGCACTATTGGAAAGAAAGGTAAAAAGGGAAAGCTATTAACAGCAGCCAACTTTGTCCTAGTCTTGGCCTTTACATAGAATTAGTGCAACATATGGCCTCAGATAAGAGCAATACATTTGAGAAGGGTTTTACTGACAACACTACCTCTAGGTATGCCAGTGAGTGGCCTTAACACACCTGAGTGCCTCACTGGATTTGTGCTTTGGTCCTTAAAGCATGAGAGCCTTTCATCTTTCAGATTCTTTAGGCATCCTTGTGAAGACTATAGCAGCAACAAACTTTGTGAGGGTAGGCATACAAAAGGGAAACACACATAATTTAGAACTTGCTTGTTGAAATGAAGGGAAAATTGTCAAAGACTCACTTGGAAACCAGGAACAGATCATAGTTGTATTTATTTGCTAAGATCTGCATTATCATACGAAAAACATGAGAATATCTTAGACATGTAAGAGGTACTTCATGAAACATTGAATGAGATCTCTGACTCACACAAGTAGGCAAAAAACTGACACTAAGATACAGCTGCTCACCTCCTCTTTCCTAGATGTTTGATAGCTACCCCTCCTCTGAGATAGCTGTTGATCACAGTCAGCAAAAGGGAATGTGCTGCTCTCAGCAACTTCAGATCACAGCCTGGCATCTTACTGCAAGCCCAGTCTCACACAGTGTTTAAATTAAGGTGCTGGATAGTAAACTGGGGCAGCTAGGGCATAGCCATTTATTCTCTTTTGTCTTCTGTTACAAAGATGATAACCTTGGCTAGAGGGATGAGATAGCAATAGAAAAAGGCTACAGAAAAACTCAGCAAATATCAGACACCTTAGGCCTAATTTAGGATATTATTTCATAGTGGTTCACAGACTGTTTAAACTTTTAGAAGAACATATTTTTAATTGATGGAAATACTACTCCTATGCAAGTGTGCAAGTACATACAGTATTGCCAAATAGAGTGCTAGCATTCTGAAACATTCAGACTTTGCTATTGTTATCACTCAGCAGCTGCTGCATTTGGTCTGATCTGTTCACAAAACCTTCTTAAAATGGCTTGTCGACTTTTTTTTGTTCCCCTAGATTAGATGCCCTTTTCTTCCATCTGTACTCTTCACAATTAAAACTACATGAGGCACTTATATTTAATATGAAGAATCACGAAGATATCACCTTTCGTCTAAGAATTTAAACATGGGGAGATCTTTTCTGTATTGTCCTTCAAATAAAGTTCTCACAACTTTTGAATGACATGAACAGAACTACAAATGAAATCTTAGTATTTATTTAAACAAAGTACTGCTAGATCTAAAGAAAATCTATTACTAGGGCAACTAAAACCAAAATAAAATACCGTGTATTTACTTTCCTCTAGTCCTTCCTGACAAATTTACATAAGGAAGTTAAGTGAAATCTAATTTCTCCTTTCTATAATGATGAATTGATTAGATACTGATAAAACTTCCCAAAGGATGAAACCATTCCTATTTGCATGCTTATTAGACAGATGGGGCTATATTGACAGTGCATGTATATATTAACGCGCAAACTCCTGTCATTTCTATTAATTCAATGTGTAACATATATATTTAGCAGAGACTCAGATTTCATGTTTATTACTTGACAAATTAGTTTAGTGCTGCTGTGAAGATAGAATCAAATTCTGTGTTTACACTATGTTGCCTCTTCAACTATGACTATAAAAAAACAGCATTTACTAAAGGAAATGGAAATTCACTTTAGACATGAATGCTCTGCTCAAGTAAAAGTTCTGGAATTTAAGAAGCACTTAGTTGCTGCATTAGGCCATTTAGGATGTTTCAGCATCTCAATTGACTGTAATACCAATCTGCTCAAGTGCCCTGTTAATGACCTTCCATCTCACAGCAAGCTCAGGAATTCAGTGTTTATACTTTTTTTTTTTTTTTTTTTTTTAAACTATACCATGAACAGGCTGAAGGACAGATCCTTCTCTCACTGCTGTGTCAGAAGGATGTAAACTGTTATCACTTTAAACAAAAAAACCCTCTAACCTTCAAGACTCTTAATGAAAATTATCATTGGCACAAGTTAGAAAAGGGAGCCACATTAAATTACAGAGTGTTAAATATTAAGAAGCAGAGGCTTTTAAATGTTCTCTCTAAATTTAAAAAAAAAAAATTGTATACATTTACTACCATGTTGCAGCATGAAACATTCCTAGTTTTGTGTTATTGTTCTAAGTGAATACTTACAACACCGTAATATTTATCTAGACTGAGAAACACCACTACCATTTCCCAAAACAGTCTCTAGAATTTTAATATAACTAGTATGCAATGTAATATATATAGGGAGAGAGGACTGGATCTTCATCTCCGAAATAGCTTCACTGCAGTCAAAAATATTTATCATTTTCACAAACTTAATTTATGATCCACAACATCTGCTATGTTAACAAACATGAATATTTAATCATTCTCCCTGCCACATCTTCACTTCATCAGCTGGACTAAGAGCATGAGGAAACTTTTTTGAGTGATGTCACTAGCACTTGTCTGCTTTGTTTACGTTCTATTGTGGCAGACTAGTAAAAACCTCAGTTATGGTATTTTGGAAAATACTAAGTCCAAATTCCTTTTCTGGTTGGTTGGTTGGGTTTTTGTTTGTCTTGTTTTTTTCATTTTTCTTCAAAACTGCTTGCAAATGTTGTACTCTTTTTCCCACCGAACAACAAAACAATGCTCTGTGATTTCTTATGTGTTTTCTAAATTATCGTGAAAAAACAAATTGAGAAAACTTGTGAGGTTCTCCAACAATTCTAAGTGCTGAACACTAATTATAGAGAGCAATAAAGAATTTAGAAAGTAATTGGTCCCCCTCTCCCTCCAGTAGAAATCCAAGACTGTAAAACTCTTGTCTTGCTTTTGGTTGCATACTCAAAAGATTAATCAAAACATTAATTCTTTTAGGATATCCATCCTTAATGACCTCAGTAGACTATGAGTAAAGCACCTGTTCTAGGATAGCAGCTATCCACACTACTTCATGTGCAATTATAGACAGATTAGAGCCTTTAGTATGCTGCAACATGACAGTCAGACATATGTAAGCATACAATTAGAGCCTTAAATTATGGCTGTTAAATGAACATTGTTCCTTCAATTTTCATCTCATTCATAGCATAGATCATGTCAGCCAATACGTCTAGTTAAATGCTTGGTCCCTTAATAATGCTACATAACAGATACCATCAGTGAAGTTACTGGGAACTACATGATTAGAATCCCTCTGTACACTCCTGATACTGAAGTCTGACTGAAATGTAAATTACTGTTTATGTATTAGTTCTATCAGGAAGAACATATAGAAAGGCTTAGTTACTACTAAGTAGTAATTCAAAACACTTTGGTTAAATCAGTTTTCATTTTTTAAAATGCTATTTTCAGGAAAATATTCTTTTTCTTTCTTTTCTTTTAATGTTCAGTGCACATTTCTTTAAATTTACAGTGAAGTATCTATAAAATATTAATATCCCTTGCATCCCAGTTAGTTCATTGAGCTCTAGTCCTTGTTTTTAGCCCATTATCAGACTCATTAGGAATATTTTTGTATAGGTCTTCTATGTCATATTTTTTTGATATATTTGTCAAAATATGTTTCTAAAGTGTAGTAAATTGTTAAATTAGTTACCTTTGACCACAACTGATAAGAAGGCCTCAAAGGAATGTATGAAAATAAACTCTCTGCACTTAAAATATCTAAGTACTGCTTTTACAAAAGGAAATTTCATTTCATTAAAAACGAAGCAACTGGCCAGATTCAGTCACCTTGGCTTTAGCATTGTGGTCACACCTACAAATATGGGTTCCATTTTACACACAGTAATGAGCAAAATGGACTTACAATCAAATTAAAATAGAACCATTTAGCAAATAAAAGTTTCTACAAAAGTAGAAATCTCTATAGAAAGAAATTTTCAAGTAAGTATACCAAATCTGTGGACATTTCTGAGAGTACTGCACAAAGGGCATAATTTTCTGGTCATGGTAGAAGTTAAACCAGCTTTACAAAAGTCTAGGGCGGAAGCTGTGTACTCTGGAGCACCATCTACTGACATCAAGCATTTTGCTATTTACAGAAATGGCACTCAAAGGTTTATCCAATTGAATCTTCTAAATAGCACTGAAGCAATAGACAGAACTGGCAGATGAGCTTGTGCAATTTCTTGGCACAGAGAGCCAAGAGCAAGAGAACCTGCAACACATAATCAAGCCTAGTGTAATGCAACAACACCAACACAGTGTTTTTCAAACTGTTACACTGTCAGGTTCATCAACTAAGAGCCTTCTCTAAAAGGAAGCATGACTTGATGGGATTTTTTTTAGTAATAATCTAGTCCCCTAATTTTTTATGTGTTGAGAAAGACCAGTTTGGAGGGGACAGATGTTATAATGTATTATTTGCAATTTTTGAAAACAGATACTTGAGCAATTTATTGTTCATTTAATATTTAGAATTTTCACTTACAACACAACTAAACCTGCAACAATAATATAAACTGGTTTACTTTTCTATTGAAGTATTAAACCAGCAAAAACTGGTATATTAAAACAGCAAAAATGGCATAAACAAAGTGGAGCTTAGTCAAACATTAGTTTTCAGGTATATTCAGTGTAGCATTCTTACTAAGTTTGTTATAAAAGCAGAAACATCACAACACAAATTTCTACTACCTGAAATGGAACAGCAATTTTCAGACTTTTGAGACTCTTGGACCTCAGGAGTGTTTAAATTCTGGTATCTTACAGCCCTGATATGAAAACTTTCTTAACCAACAGGCAAAGAAACATTTATTTGAAACATTATTCTGATACTATGCCATCTTCACATTTGTCTTATCAAGTGTCTTCTTTCTTTATCAGTAAACAATGAGACAGACTGATCTCAAAGCTGGCTTACAATTCTAGATGGTCCATTACTTGCAAACCAGACTATCAAGAGAAAAGGGATGGAACTAAGAAATATAGATTCAAGCCTGCTTCTTGTCCAGATTTGGAGTTGAGATATGACTACAGAAAACACCCAAACCTAGGATTACTGTTGCTGAGAAATTCTAAACATTAGTTCCTTACAATTCAAAAGGCAGACATTTTGCATTAAAGCTGTAATTTAAGAGTAATTACGGTGTTTGTGATTAGTTTTTCTGTAAAAGAGAAGTTGACTTTCTCAGCTCTTTAACTGTGCAGGGACAGCCCCAAAATTCTCATTGCCTCATTTTAAAATGTCAACCCTAGTATTTCAAGACTCCTCTGGAAAAGCAGGGATTTCTTGCTTAGAGTAGGTCTTCAGGTTTCCAGGATCTGAACACCTGAACATCATATAGCTGGAAAACACCCTGCCATTTGTAGACAGGGCACAAAGCAAATAAGCCTTTAAATCTGAGGTACTCAACTGGACATCCTTTCCCCAAATCGTAAAAGCCTTTAGGTTTAGGCTTCTTCTGGTGCTTTTGTTAGTTGGATTATGTTGGTGGTTTTGGTTCTAGTTCTTTCTGCTCACTGAAAGAGGTCCACACTCTGTTCTCCCACCTCTTAGTGCTTAGACTGGTGTCAGGAAAGCAATAGGCTCATGCAGCCAAGGGTAATGAGGACAGATGCCAGGGCAGAGATTGCCTGTTGGCTTGGAAAACCACCACAGCAGTCTGTCTTCATTTGTAAACCAAAGAACTGAGCTGTGGTTTGGAAGTTTAAGGGATGCATGTGATGTGGCAGGAAGTGTTTCTGGCTTGTAGGAAATAGTTCTTTTAAGGCTATTCATTGGGATGTTTTACAAGACTGTCAATCCTATATTTGCTCTCCACGTCATCGTTCCATTATTCAAGCTTATTTCAACAGGATAGTAATTTATGATTTCATGCTTTGTGTTTCCATTACATTTGCAAAATTATTTTCCACTGAAAATAGGGCCTTCACACACGCCAACTCATCATGCAAGTAACATTTCTGACCTGTTTCTCCTTGTAGACTGTTTAGAGCATGACTAACCTTAAATCCTATTACATTCATCTATTCTGTACAGAAAAAACTACTAACACTTGGTGAAATTTAAGAAAGTGGTTGATTGTTTAACTGAATTGGCATCTCTATACAGTTTTTTTATGCTCATTTTAAATGACTACTTCAATGCCAAGAAATTTTAGTATTGTCATTTAAGTATGAAGACTGATTCTTTGCTGTTTTCTGTGTGCACATATAAGTGGCTACTAGAAGCAAATTTTTTCATAGACAAATAATTTCTCCTTCAAACAAATAAAAACTGAGTTGAGAATTCCAATACAAACTGATACTTCACTCTGTTATATAATCATAAGAGAAAATTTAATTACAAGTGAACCTCAGCATGGTTTTTGAGAGCAATTGATAAGGTACTGCAATTTCTAGAGCAAGAGAAAACATACTAAGAGTGTGGAAGTATTTGCAAGTGTTGCTCCATATAAAGAATTTATGATGCCTAGTGCGAATTACAAACTCTTCTCTCTTTTAAAAAGAAATAAGTGTAAGATATGTACTGGTGTCTACAAGGTTTTACAACAACAAAGGCACCCTACACAATAAATTAAAGTTAAAATACATAAAGTATCCACCTGAAATAAAATTACCCTACAAGGTATTCTTAACTGACCAAATATTTTTCCTTAATATAACACATAGGTTAAAAATAGAACCATGCAACAAAACCTGTATATGAGCATAATGAACTCACAAGATCTGGCTTTTTACATATAATGATGCCAGAAAATACTCTGTTAGGTTTTTTCCCAAAAATGTATCTTCTGAAAAAAAGAAAAAAGAAAATCATTGAAGTGTATGTTTCCCATGGATGTTCATTACAATTAGTCAGCTGCACATACCGAAAAGTATTTACTTGCCACAGTCACTTCCCTCCCCAAAATATCAAAATACTTTTGAAAAATTTCTTTATTTGTATATGATTTTTAAAAGTGATCCATTTTAAGAACAACTCCAGGCATTATATTATAAAAAAAATAAAGTGTTAAAGTTCATTCTCTTTCAAACCAGAAGTCTTTTTCTAAATTTTCAAGTTGCAAGACTGAAGAAATAATTCATTTATAAGTGTTTAAAAATAACACCACATTTAGTATGACCTCCCATTCAAAAGGCAGCCCAAAGATACTTCCCAGCCAGTTGCAATTAAGCTACTGGGCGTGTCTCTGCAGTGATTGCTCTCTGAACTTTCAGGCTTCAGCAGCTATACCCAGGGAACACCTGAAACACACTGGACTTCAATCTCCATAGGACATCCATTAGGTCCACAAACCTGACCTAGCACCCACCAAAACTCATCTGAATAGGCTGTAGAGAGAACATACCTTTTTTACCTTCACACTGTGCACGACTACAATGAGGGTGAAGTCAGCGCATCGGTTGCACGGTGGCTGTCCACTGTTTCACTGTAGCAAGGCAAAACTCAAAGTGACTCCTTGATAGCTTCAATCACAATAAAAGTGATAAAAGACACTCATGTGGTCTAATTTACTATTTTGCCTCAGATACATAAACTGAGGAAATTAAGACTGAATTCAATAGACAGAGAAAGGGTTTTTTTCCCCCTACTATCATACAGATTGATAAGAAACAAGTTAAGATGCTTGAAGTCATGAATGATTTATTAGAAACAGGTAATCTAGCTTCTAGATTCAGCTTCAATGTGTGCTTTAGAAAAAGGGTGCAGCTTCATCAGAAAAGACAGAAGATATTCCTTACATTCATACCAAACTTTTTCCCCTTCAAAACAGTCCTCCCTTTGAAAGTGGGAAACACAACTAAGTAGTCCACTCTATTCAGAGCAGCAAGTCTGAAACAAAACAAGTCCCACGGGGGAGGCAACCCAAGTTATCAGACCACAGAGGTGTCCTGAATACTTCTCAATCTTTCCTTCAGGAAGTCATGTAGTCAGGTATTCTCTAGTCCTGAAATAAGAATCCAATTCTCCATCCCTTTCAACAGCTACAGCTAGTACTCACTTAGAGGAATTTTATCAGACATTGATCACTTCAGAACTGGTATCACTGCTGAACTACAAAGCAAAAGGGAAAGTATCTCTTCTGGCTGTGCAAGTCTTTCATTTTTGTAATACTGCAAGCACACCAAAACATACATTCTGGAAATCACAATAAACACAGTTCTTTTTCAAAACAGGTGTGCTTTTTTTTTCCCTTGTGAATGGAACTGTTTATCACATCAACCATTGAATAAAATGTGCTTGAATTTGAACTTTGACTGATAGCCTGAAAATCAAATATTTGCAGATTTTTAATATGATTTCCAAAAAACATATGTGCATCTACCAAGCTACATTTTTTTTTTCATCTCTTGTTTTTATTTGCCACATTCTTCAAATTCTTATGGCCCTATTTTTTGCTTTTCTCTCTCCAGTATTCCTTTCTAAATTGCAACATGTTAATTATTTCACCTAAGCTTTCCCTGATGATTCACATGGAATGTATGAACATACTTTGCACCCTTAAAATAGCCATGCCANTTTTTTTTTAATTAAATCAGTTTTATTATTTTGTGGCAAGTGTATTGCTTTTGTGGTAGCAGTATAAAAGATAAACCAAAGGATGCTGAAATAAATGATCAAACATCATGCCCATGCAAAAAATATTAATTGATTTTATCCTTGAATAAAAGAGAGTTCTGACAGTCATAACATATATGTGCTAGGTGCCCATTTTAGGTCATTTGACACATTTTCATTATCAAGTCTTTGATGAAACACGTGGAAACACTATGCTCTCCAGAAATTTATTTCACAGTCTGTGTGTCACAGAAGTTTGGACAAGATTTGAAGTTTCTACATTTTGTATTTGTGGAATCTTTCTAGTTCTATTGTGAGCTGCATTGGTAAGGATTCATCCAGTGTTTTCTCTGCTCACTAATGAAAAATGCACATCATCTTTGCATGTTTCAGAAACCGCTACCTGTACCATGAAATAAACACCTCCTTTATTGCCATTGGAGCAAGACCACTTCTTATGCTTCTGTTACAGAGAGACTGGTAACATATCCAAAATTATAAACCCTGTAGAAAGTAACAGGAATGAAGCTTCAAGCCATTTACAAACTTTTGAAAGTTGCAAATATGCTTTTTAGGGAGAGAGATGTAATATTTTCAGTAGTCACTCACATTTTCAAACTCCATTCTGACAGCTGTAGTACAACTCCTTTTGTAATTGTTGGCCTGTGTTGATCATTTGACTTTTACACACATATTGATTAAATTTCAGGATAAAAGATGATAAATCATACATGAGTAAAAAAGCATCAAAGTAGCTTCCAAACAAAGTCTTATTCTGTAGAAGCTAAAATTACTTTCCTAGTCTCCAAGTATAATTATTTGTGCTATACTGATATCTAGCCAAAGCACAGACCTTGGTTTTTTAAAAAATTTATTCTACCATCATGCTCAGTCTCTCTGAAAAACACTTACCATATATTGCTGTATACATCATACATACATTCATTTTTCACTGTGGTACTACCTGAAAGGCACTTATGGCTCAGAACATAGACCTAAAATAAATCTCATTGTAAAAGAACCAATTGGAATTCAAATCAACTTACTGCAAAACTAATCAATTTGTTAATCTCTGCAAATGTACTTGATACAGGGACATTAAACGTGTTGATAATTTAAATCTGTGCAGATTGTGAATGCCAGAGTGGCAACCAAGTGAACCACTTTAGGTCTGCTTTTATTTTCTGCATATCTATCCTCATTAAGGGTCTTTACCTGACCCCAACGTAAATTAACCTATCCCCAGAACACCCACCCCCAATACATCTGTTTCAAAAATTAATAAGAATATTGCCATGAGACTCTTCTAACACCCTGTTGGGATGTGCTTGGCCTGTTTACTTTCTTCAGTGCTTGTTATCAAGTCTGTCTTCACTAGTCAGAGTGGTAAGTCTGTCCTTCAGCACAGCTACCAGTTTACCTTTCCAGAATCCTAGGAAAATAATTAACCCGAAGTTAGCATGCAATACTTCTAATTTCTAGGGTCAGCATTCTCACAGGTCTGAAAAAAACACTTGCCAGTTGCTGGAGATCAACAGTTCAGACTCGATCATCCATTCTGCAGTGAGCTGTGAGCCTGCAAGAGCAGAAGTGGGCTCTGCGCTGTCAGTATCTTTTTCACAGAACTGCTGCTTACCAGGTCGAGCTTCTCCTTTTATATGACAGTCATCGCAGATTAAGTGTAGAGAACTACTCTGTCCCACTATAATTTATCTAGGGAAAGAACTGCTTACTGTAATCTATAGGCTTACTACAAGTTATCTGAAAACTCATCTACCGTTAGTATGATTCAGAAACATTATTTTATAACCAATTTTCAGAGATAAAAAGAAACTCAAGACCATGCTTTCTCCATGTGCTATGTACATCTGATTCTTTAACTTGGCCAATTATTTCATGATCAGGATGACTAACTCAAATTAGGTCTGCCCAGTCTGACAAACAAAGTAAACTTTGTTGATTCTGAAGTAGAAGACCAGAGTAGAAGAAAGACCTCAGGGAAAAGGGTTAGGTGTCCTGAGAAACAGAAAGAGTATCTGGGAAAGACTAGTATATAAAGTTTTGTGGATTTAGCCCTGGCTAAACAAACTCACACTGCCTACGGCATAGCCCCCACCCAGAATTTGAATGAACAGAGGCTCCACACTGTTCATAGTCCCAGCGGGATCTTTGAATGAAAGCACAAAGCTTTTCTTCATTTATAGTCAAATAATTTAAACATATATGTCTTGATGGAAGAGCAGGTTGTAATCAACTCTAAGTTAGAAAGATAGCTCCCAACCATTGTGCTGTATTTCCTCAAGCACTTCCACATGAGACATACAGTTTCACTGATCACTCAAATTTGCAGTTTTGATTGTTGCTGAAATCCACTGAGGTTTGGGACTCTGGTAATTTGGTTTCTTGTAGGCAGGTATGCTTATGCATACACACAAATTTATAGTAAGCTCATACTTTACTTAAGTGAGGTATTGCTACCACACATCTGCTGACTGGTACTGAAGTCACTCATCCATTACAGCAGCTGTCATTTCTGCTGCATGACTTCTTTCTATCAGCTTTCAGTCATCCGGACAACAATTTTTCTAACTTGAAACTTCTCAGCTAGTCGGGAGGACTATAGAAGTCATCATCAGTTGTCAGCAACCTATAGACAAACAGTTCCCTGAGCCTGCAGGTCAGTGTGCTTTGCTTTCATCTTTCTCTGGGATTCAGCTGTTCCAAATAATTAGCCAACAGAACCATGGAGTGCAGGCTAACAAAGATGTTAAGGCGATTCAAAGGCCAACTGACACACTAAGAGGAAGTCCAGCCATGCACTCCCATCTCTCCCCTAACACTATCTGACCCCTTAGCAAGCAGGTTAGAAAGCCACCCCAACAAACAAAAGAATGCAGTAATCTCCCCCAAACTAGCTGGTGGTAGGATTAAATAAGCATTAGTGCCAGGAGAAGCACAAAGCTGGGCTGCGGAGGAAGGAAGTGGGAACATCCCTTTCAGCAGGGGTTAGCCTTTTCATGGGCCTTATCTGCATTGTCAGGCTTTGGTTGGAGGGGTGTGCTCCAGGAATAACTGAGCAGGCTTAACAGCTTTCTGATGCCAAAAGGAGCAGTCCCATTCTCCTCTGCCTTACATTCCGTCTTTGGCATGTATCTGACCCCTCAGCAAACTGACTCATTATTCTGACAGAAAGCTATTTGCTTTATTGGTTGGGTTAGTTTACCCATGGTTTAATGAACTGAATTGGCTCAGAGAGAGGTCAGAGAAGCAGCAAGTAACAAAACAGAAGCAGGGAAAATGCACAGCCAGAACAGCCAGCAAGCAGGTCAGATCAGCCATCTCATCTCACTACACTCCCAGCCACCTAGCTGGCAGCTAGCCAGGTCTAGCTTTCTGAGGGAAAGTAAGCCAAGAAGGGTGTGGTTCTATCCATCTAAGTGACAGCTCTTCCTACTGGGACTAACATCATCCTTCCGCACAGCTTAGCACCTGCCAGTCATAACAGGCTATGCACACCTCAACAGAGATATGATTGGTTAGGATTCACTATATCCACTGAAACATCACAGTTCAAGCTCCATCACAAAGCCTTCTGCTTGAAGACCTACTTAATCTCTGTAGCTCTCAGGCCCTTGAAGCAGTAAGGTCAGAAGCTCTCCATAGCTGAGCGCCTGGAACTGGCACTGCTCCCATTCACCCTGCTCAGACTGACCTTCCCTCCCTTTAACACCTCCTGCTCCAGCACCCTGTCCCCCTTCCTCCCTCCATCTGCACTTGCACTCAGCAGCAAGTACCTGATGCCTGAGGAGAGGGGTCATGATGCTGCTCCACCAAGGTACAGTCCTTAGACATTACACACAGAAACTTCAGACACATTGTCACAGTTTATTGGCTGACTTGTTTTCCTGATTAAAAACCAGTTCTTCAGTTTAGAACTGATAGACATCTGTGACAGGGAAAAAGTACCCTCAGGTGGTCTCCTTCATCAAGTTTTAAATTTGATGATTCCTTTTTATCAAGTATTTTTTTCATATTAAGGATAAAATCTTTTTGCTGTGGTGCAGCCAAGCAATCATTGCTACACTGCAAGTTTCTTTTTCTAGTATTTACAGAACAGAAGACATATTAAATACTATCTCTAGATTACATTTATATCCTCTGAGGAGTTTTTTTAATTGTCATTAAAAAAATAAAGGCAACAGAAAAAATCAATAAATATACAGATAAGTGAATGTCAAGACCATTATAGATCTTCTCTTAAATACATTTAATAGAAATCCCTGAAAGGAAAATGAATTGTGAAAAACAGTTTAAAAATTAAAACATTTTAGTTCTGCGGTAACTGTAGGAACATAGTACGAAGTTATGCAGCAATCATATGCATAATTAAGGAAGTGATTATATGTATATTTATACCATCAATGCATAATCCTCAATTTGTTTAACATAAAACAGAACATCAAGGAAACGAGAATTTAAATTCCACTTGCTTAATATGGAGCATTAAGTACACAAAAAATAGCTTGTAATTTTAAAGTGTATAACTTGAACAAAATTTCAAGGTGGAAAATATTTGAGAGGAAGTAATGAGTGAAAAGAAAAGGAAAATATTAATATTATGCTTAATGAACAGAAACTTCATTTGTAATAATTAAGGAGTGGTATGCTCCCATTTCAAATACTTAGAAAGAAAGTAATGCCAATTAACCAGACATGTCTTCATTTTATACAAACAAGGTAGATGTGAGAGCTCTTAAATATTCACATCGAAATTCTGTTTGGCTAGAGCACATCAGGAAACATGTACAATCACCACCCTTAAACCATATGTGATTCTAATAACAATCATCTCAGAAACATTTGCTTATATTTAAATTAATAACAGGTTGTATTCTGTGTTTGATATGAGAAACTGGGAATTTTGTAATATACATGCAAGATGACTAGTACATTCCCAGCTAGTTTTCACCTCCATTGTTCCCTCCTTCCCAAAACAGGGTAATTTGGAAAAACACAGTGGACTCACTGCATAAAGGCAGAGAGGGGTCTCTGTGAGGTGCTACTGAGGAGCAGCCAGACTTTCCTCACAGATCAGAGGAGCCATGGTCAAAGCTCTGTAATTTTGAGAAAAGATGATATCTCCTTCCAGCTAAGCACTACATTTCATGGACCCAAACACAGAGACACCAAGTCATTCTTCCTTGAATCTCAGCCAAGGGCTGTAGCAAAGATTATTCCTTCATATTTTTTTCTCAGAGTGTAGAGCATACTCATCTATTTTGATAACAGTGTTTACAGTGTTTTCTTTTAGACTCTTTAGAAATGGTACCCAGCTGTCTTGAAGGCAGCCTTTTTTATATTTGATTGGCAGCACTCTCAAGACCAAATATTGAGCTGTTCTCAGGAGTTAAAGAGCTATCACTGTAAATATAATGTTCTGTTTTACCAAGAGTTCTGTGGTTAGTTGGATACCAGAAATAGATATTTAGCCCACATTGTCAGTGTTGTATGGTCTTGATAGGATAAGGATTCATCTGTCATCAAAGTTAAAGATATTCTAGAACTTTTTGCACCCTTAATTCTGCTGCTCCAGGGATTCCAGATTTCACGGACACTTCAGCATTCCTTCTGTGCACAGGTACCTACTATAAGATCTTAACAGTCATCTGTTCGTAAACAGGAAGGTACAGAATGTGTTTACCTTTTGATGAAGGAAAACAAAACCAAAAATCAACTAGGTATTTAACTTTTCTTTTCCTTATATTTCAGATTTTGTGTTAAAAAGATAATATATATAATCATGTTAAAGTTAAGAGATGAGGGATTGAGATCAGAGAAGTGTAAAATTTTGGGTTATGCAGCATGTGTTTGAACTGTAATTCAACATTTAGCTTTGCATGCATATTTAATATCATCACTTGAATTATTTTACTATTTTAATATTTATTCAAACCATTACTATTTGGGCCACAATTGCAGAAAAATAAATTTCATAACACTTGTAAAACAACCAAAATACTATAGCACTTGTTTTGTATACATGTTGAGGACTTTTGGAATGGTTAATACTATGTATTATAGGAAGAGACTCACTCTATTAGTTGCTTAGTTAGTATGGTATGTTTCCTCTAATTCAAAACTGTTGCTCAAATTAGTCCCTCTGGTTATCATTAGAACCACCAGAGCCTGAAAAATCAAAGCTATAAAGAAAGTCAGTGTCAGTGAGATCTGCAAAAATGGTAAGTCAATGGAATTAATAGAAATATTGTTGTGCAAAGAAATGTTTTATTTTTATACAAACATATAAACAATGTTAACCAAGTAGTAGGTAGAAAAATGAGAAATAGAATTTATAAAGTCAATCAGTCATTAAAAAAAAAAGATTAAAAGTGTTCATTATAATTTAAAGTATTTAATGCTTTAAATATTAAAAAATGCAGGAATAGGGAAAAAACAGATACTTTTCTTATGCATTGCATATTAAATGTATTTTCAATTAAGTTGTTATGGAAATATTCCCAGTGCCTGTTTATGACATTCATTATCTTATGACATTAACTTATATTAATAATACACTCAATTTTGTGGATATATCCTATGTACATAGGAAGAGACTTAATTTGAAGACTACATGCTCCAAGGAGTGATACTGCATCTAATGGTTTAAACATTTTGCCCAGAGATTGAGTTAGAGCTCTCCTGTTTTCTGCTGGGAAGGGTGTTCACTGCACACCTTTGCTCCTGATGTCTTCTTTTTGTTACTATAGCCTGAAAAAAAATCTATATATATCCTCAAGCAGATATTGCTGTAGCTGTTGTGATTGAATCCACTTCTCAAATGTCTTATCACTTAGCTATCTGTCCTTAGAAATCACTTATAATAATTATGCATTCCTTGATCTGATCTTGCCTACCAAATATTTATGGGACTATAGAACCAGTTTTTACAGAGCAACCTGTGACATGATCTCAGGAACAGGGAACTCTATGGCTTGGAATATAAATAGCAGTATTTCTAATGAAATAGACTGTTACTAGTTCTCATATCTCCTGCAGAGAATAAAGACGCTGTTCTACTTCAATGTTATATTAAGATTTTACACAGTGTAAATCTTTTGCCTGTCTTCTATGGGCCCATTCTCTTAGGTCACATTTCTTTTGAGGAGAAAATTTACAGTCGTGCAAATTAGTAAGTAAATAATTTTAATGCATTATAAAATGTCATTTCACTTTTTTAAGTAACTATTATTTAATAACATGAATTACACTTTCACAATACTTCTTTTTATATTAGTCATCCTTGTGGTTTATCTTTTAAGGAAAGGATATCTAAGTAAGAACAAAACCTCACTACTAGTCTCTTCTATTAAGCCTTGGCATAGAATTTTATGTGCCAATTATGGAGTTTTCAGATTAACAAAGCGTGAACTACCAATGCTTTTACAGCAGTTAATGGGGGGGAAAAAAAAAGAATTCTATAAAATACTTAAATACAGAAGAGAAAACCAAGTTCTTTTAAGTGCTACATTAATCTTCTTTAAAAATTGTCATGAACCAATCTGTCCTTTAAATAATACTTATTTTAGATATATCATTTTGGAAAGCTCAGAGTTGACACCTGGGTAAGTTATTACCTGATGTTAGAGATGTAAAAGACAATTGGTATTCTCAGATTTTTATTTCTATGAAATGAAAGAATTCTAAAAATAATTTGGAAGGAACAAAATGTGTTCAAACTATTGTAAGGTAAAGAAGCAATATTAATTGACATATATTGCAACACTCAATGGAATATAGTGTGAAGAGTTACACTAAGTCTGTGTGAATTCGTTCATCAGTCCTGTCACTTCAGTTTTAAGATGTGTTATCTGGAATGATTTACAGGTACAAGGGACTAAAAAGGAAGACATCACCATTTCACACCAAGGAATGTTCCAATTATACTCTGTTACCTGTATTAGCAATTTATAATTTCAAATATCTAAAGTATGGGGCCACATTTTCTTGTTGTTAATTGATACAGACATGAATTTGGTAATTTTGGAATTTTTAGAATATTGAATGTGATAGGATATTGATATCTAGCAACTGTATATCTGACTAATATTTTCAAGTAAGTTGGAAATGCCTCCATTGAGCACATAAAGCATTTTTATTTACGCAATCATAGAATAGTAGAATGGTCTGGGTTGGAAGGGACCTTAAAGATGATCTAGTTCCAACCCACCTGCCATGTACAGATACTGCTTTCACTAGACCAGGTTGTTCAGAGTTCCATCCAATCTGACTGTAAACACTGCCAGGGATGGGTCATCCACAACTTCTCTGGACAACCTCTGTCAGTGCCTCACCACCCTCACAGTAAAGAATTTCTTCCTGGTATTTAATCTAAAGCTCTTTCTGTTTGAATCCATTCCCCCTTGTCCTGTCACTACACACTGTTTTAAAAAGTCCCTCTCCATCTTTCTTGTAGGCTCCCTTCAGATACTAGAAAGCCTGCAGTGAAGTCATTCTGAAACCTTCTCTTTTCCAGGCTGAACAATCCCAATTCTCTCTGCCTTTCCTCATAGGAGAGGGGCTCCATCCCTCTAATGATCTTGATGACCCTGCTCTTCACCCGCTCCAACAAGTTGATGTCCTTTCTGTGCTGGGAACCCCAGAGCTGGATGCAGTGCTCCTGGTGGTGTCTCGCCAGAGTGGAGTAGAGGGCAGAAATCCCTTCCTCACACTGCTGGCCACAATGCTTTGGATGCAGCCCAGGATATGTTTGGCTTTCTGGACTGCAAGAGCAGGCTCATGTCCAGCCTCTCATCCACCAGCACCCCCAAGTTCTTGACAGGGCTGCTCCCAATCTGTTCATCCCCCAACCTATGCTGATACCTGGGATTGCCTCAACCCAGGTGCAGCACTCCACACTTGACCTTGTTAAAATTCATGAGATTCCCATTGGTCCATTTCTCAAGCTTGCCAGGGTCCCTCTGGACGGCATCCCATACCTCAGGTATGGGATCAACCTGGGATATGTGGTCAACCACACCACTTATCTTGCTGTCATCTAAAAACTTGCTGAGGATGGACTCATTGTTGTCATTAATGAAGATACTAAATAACACTGGTCCAAATATGCACCCCTGAGGGACACCACTTGTCACTGATGTCCATTGGGTTCCTGAGCCTTTGACCACTGTCCTAGGAGTTCAGGGGCCTAATTTTAATCCTTATCTAATCCATATCCCTCAAGACTGCCAAGTCCACCAATGCATGATCACTGCAGCCCAGGCTGCCTCTAATCTTGATGACCCCAAGTAGCACACTTTCAGTGTTGACCATCAGATCCAGTAACACATCCCCTTAGGTAGGGCTGTCTATTACCTGACTCAAGAAGTTATCCCCTATGCATTCCAGGAGTCTCCTGGTTTACCTTCAGTTCACCATGCTACTTTTCCAGCAGATTTGGGGGTGGTTGAAGTCCCCCAGTAAGACAAGAGCGTATGAGCACAATGACTCCTGTAACTGGAGCAAGAAGGCTGTGCCAATTGGCTGCACTTGGTCAGGTGGCCTGTAGTAAACACCAGTCATGAGGTTCCCTTTATTGCTTCAGTCTCTGATTTGACTCACAGGTTTTTGACTTGCTCAAAGCTGTTCTTCAGAGATACTGTAAGTATTTGTCATCAACATTATTACATACACCAAAGTGGAAGTTTAGAAGGTGACAAAATGTCTTAGTGATTTGGCAAGAGATGTGCTTTCCTAAATATTGCACAGTTAGGCCTGTGCTATACATAGCCATAAATTGTTTTATCTTATTTAGATTTCATTTAATTTCTCTTTTGAATGTACATATCATTTAAATTCTATAATAAAAGTCAGGCCAATACATCTTATTTGAGGGAGTTGTAAAATTGTTAAACTTGCATTCGACAAAGTAATTATAGGTCATCATTGAAAAGTTTTATTTTCCTATACCAAAAGAAGAGATCATTATCACGTTTTCTACCTTGAACAGGTATAAACCAGATGCTGAGAACCACTGATGTTTCCACCAGCTTCTGCCCCTAAGAGTCTTGTATACCCTTATGAGAATTGTAATACTCAAGCATGAAGTCCCAGCAGAGGAGAGCTAACACTGAACTTACAGTATGTCTTGATTTCATGAATGGCTTATATACACATAAGCACACATTCTAAATATATAAAGTTGCACACTCTGCAAATTACTCCATGACATGGTTTTTTTTGAGTAATCTGCCATCACTTTTCGATAGTTATTGTGCTTTTTTGTTACAGTAGCTCTGTGGATAGAAACAAGATATTAACATCCTTGTAGACTTTTCTGTCTCTACCCAGTGTGATGACAAGAAGGAATGATTCCTTCAGCAAATTTCATGCTAGAAAATATCAGCTGTTAAGGAGTCCACACTTTGAATGCACAGTCCATGTCAGAAGATGAGTTCAAACATAATACCTAGATCTAGAAAAATGAAGGCCTAATGGCTACACATTAGATTATTCCTGAGGCACCCTATCCAAGTTTGAACTCACTCATACAAAAGCATTGTACAAGTCCACTAAAATAATGTGATTTTATGGAAAAAAATACTGGTAATTCAATCAATATTTAGACTGATAAATTGCTCACTTTTGTTCATTATCTAGTGATAAGTTAAAGCAGATATTACCATGTTACAGCTCAAGTAAACTTGAATCCTTTCATAGGTAACCTGGAAAGATCTATTTAAAGGACTGGGCCTTTCCTTGATATGTAGCTCATTCTGCTCGTCTTAACCAGAGAAAAGTATACAGTACACAGAAAACATTTTCCATTTATTAATAGAGGGAGGAAAGTCTATATGAAAGCTATGAAATGGCAGATGATTTTTGAGTTTTGTAGATCTGTGCTGTAGTAACTTTTGCTGAAAGAAAAAAAAAAGGCAAATGAATCAGCTAGGAAAGAGTAAGTCAATGGACCTAATAGAGGGGACTTACTGTACAGTCTTTAAATGTCTCCGCCTTTCTCTGAGGAGCTAAACAAAGTAAAATTTAACAAGAAAAAAATTGTTCTCTTTATACATTACTTGTAAGGCAGAACTGGTCTTCTAACTGCTACCAAAGAACTACTGTTCTTTCGTTGTGTAGGTTTTATAAAATGTGTAAGAACCAAACTTTTCAGGCTCCTTCTTAACTTACTGATATCATAGGAATCCTAGTGCCTGAACACTTTGTTGGACTGTCTTACACAGAGTATTAATTTCACCACCCTCTGTGTGGTCTCCCAGCATGTTTCCTTCTTGTTGCCTCTGAACCTATGAGGTTTCTCATTATGTTCCTTAACTCCTTGTTTGAGGTACATACTGTGATATGAAAGTCTAATAATGCACTTTTCAGCCAGCATATCATGCATAACAGTATTTTATTTATTTTTGTCTTCTCATTTGGTCACCATGGCCAGTATTACCTTCCTAACCCTTTTACAGCTGGGAAACTGCTCATAAAATATGTACTGACTTCATCCTGCAAACAGAGGAGACATTGCTATGATGACACAGAACTGCTCTATGAAGTGGTTTCTAACTGAACAGCCATTTATTATTGTGCAAATAAAGTGCTCAGAGGAAGATGTAAAGGAATTAGCTGTTGAACTCAGCAGTGTACTGTCAGAAATACTGGGCAGTTGCAACATGACAACTTTCATATAATTTTATTCATACAGCCTTCCTTTAACATCATAAGGCTGGGAGAAAGCTATTTGCAAATGTATAGTAGAAATGACAGAGGACTTAATGAATCTGGAAACTGTAACTTATTCAAAGTTTCTTTTCTTATTCCAAGTAAAACTCATATGAACTACGTATTGTTCCTATAAGTTTCCTGTGTTAGCTTCCAAACTGTCCTGATGTGAATAGTTTTTGCTTAAAGCACTGTTCAATTGAATTAATTGATCCCACTTAATTACTAAATTAACACTAACTCAGTTTAACACTTGAATGAGACTTCATTAAGGAAAATGTTGAATATATAGTGTAAAAATTTACAAATGTCTCTTTTAATTTAAGAATGTTAGGCATTCCATACAGCAGAAATTAACAAACCCTTCAGACCAACTGTCCAAAGTTATATTTCTTATGTCCCATTACACAACATTTTGTCAGATTTGTGGCTGAGGGTATTTTGAATATATGAGATTGTTTCAGAGCGTTTATTTCATTGATGATTACTCACATGAGGACCACAGACTGCGAATGACCACCCTCCAGAATTTTATTTATATAAATGTAAATTCTCTTCAATGTAGACTAACCACCTACATTCTTAAAGGAAACCTGCACCCATCTTTTTAGGCTCTGTGGGTATGTGTGCAAAAGAGTGGCCTATGATACTCTTCATGGTGTCAGTTGAAGTAATGGCCTGAATAATGGAGGAGCAAACTGGGGAGAAAGCAAAAGGAGAGTGTTAAGACCAGGGGACACAAATTTACAAAGGCAAAACCACCAGAAAATGTCTAGGAGAAATACACAGACAAATGGAATAAAACAACCTGAGTAGAAAGCCACAAAGGAAACCAAGACAGATCCAGCAGGCCTAGATGGCACCTTTACAGCTGATTGGTGTTGCTCCTCAAGTGCCTGTGGACAGAATAAGCAAGGTAATAAACCTAAAGGAATGTGTGATTTTATACTGGATGCCTAAATTCTTCAGGCTCAGCCTCAAGGGAACTGCTTATTTGGGCAGAAGTCCTAAGAAGACAATATTCTGCTTTAGGTTCTAGTCAGATGAATGAAAATTCTTAAGCTACCTTGAATGCCCAGCCCTGCAAATTGCCAAAGTCCATTTCAAATGACCTGTGGTGTATGAGACGTTGCAACTCCTTCCTGTTGTGCTGTTTCTCAGTTAGTTTTAGAAGTCAGCCAATATGGTGTGCTATCTGAAATGCTATAGTCATTATGTGTTATTTACAGTAACCAGAAATGACACATGCATGTCTGAAAGTGCTGGCTAATAACCAGGTTCCTTCAGTGTGCAATGCAGGTTGCTTCTAAATGCTCAGGAAAGTATAGATGGAAAATGTCAACAAGGCAATGAGAGTATTTTGCATCATTGTAGATGTTACTTTCTGTAGACATGTCTAGATAGCATCCACAGACAAATGTGAAAGTCTGCAAGGTCACCCGACATACTTTTGGAATCATAAGTTAGACAGTATATGAAATTTCCACACACGTTGCCTAAAAAAGCAGAGGTTGAGTGTGACCGTTGAAAGGGTTGGCTGATAAGCACCAATAGAGAGAGAGAGAGAGAGAGAGAGACCACAGACTCAAGCATGGTCTTTGTTTAAGAACTGATCATGAAAGAATTTGAGAGAATGAGAGAAACTATAATAAGAGTTTTTAGTGAAGTCATAGGTCCAGGTAAAACCAATTAATCTTACGGTTAATTTGTTCAGTCAAAGGAATTTTTTATAATTATAGGTAATAGTGAAAAAGAAGTCTGAGAGATACCAGTGGAAGGGACAGCTGTCCAATGGCACTAAGGCTGAGGTACCACTGAAAAACTGTTTTTATAGGAGAGATGTACGGCGTAGCTACCAACTGCACTAAACACTGAGCAGTGGTAACAGCAGTTGTCTGAAATCCATTCCATGTCAAATATTACTGCTTCCTATTGTTTTGTTCCTTTTCTATGTGAGCTCTAAGTCACCACAAACACTCCTGTACTGAATGCACTTATCTTTCTTTGACAAAGAAACCTTTTTTTTTTTTTCTGATGCAATCTATGTTCTGGAACATATGTGTTGCTGTTGCAAGCATGACACCATGTTGGTTGTACTTCAGAGGTGTTCACTTTGCCAGCTCTAATGCAGCTTTTAACAGCTTGTCTTTTTGTGACATATTGCAATTATGCCAAACTATGTAATCACTTATTTCACATTGAAGTTTCAAGCTTTTGTATGATATACAGCCTAGAAATTTAAAATTCCACTAGCCAGTAAAGCAATTAACTGCCTTCTGGGGGTAAATTTCATTTTTAAAAAATTATTATTATTCTTTTAAAAAAGAATTTAATGAACACAGTTCCAGAGATATCTCCATCTCGCTGAAGTAGGTGGGAGTTTTGCTACTGACTTCAACTGAGTCAGGCTTTTGCCTCAGGACAAGATGCTTCTCTGATGAATAATAATGAATTACTAAGAAAAACTAAACTGTAGACTAACTAGTTAAAAGAGTCCACTTAAAAATTATTATGTACATTTCCTTTGCAGGCTCTCCAGTTTATATGTGCTTTAATTGTTCACATGTTTTTGAATGTGGCACCATGGACTGTTAAACAGTAAGAACCCATCCTTTTGGTTGGTGAAAGTAATGTGTGGGATTCATAGATATGATTTTTGTTTAGCCTGAAAAGCAAAAATTTTACAAAATTAAAATTAAAAGAAAGTAAATTACTGTTTCAAACTCCTACTCGAAGATATCCAATTATGAAGTAGTTTTGCTGCATTTTCTCAGCACTGAAGTCAAATCCCTTGAGAATTTTTTTATAAACCAAAAATATCTACAAAACTTCTACTATTAACTGAGTAAAAATGTTTTCTCCTTAGATGTGGAGCATACAGGTAGAATTTGTTAATTACCCATCTATTTTTTTTTAAGGATACAAAAGAGCTTTTAAGTAGTACTCAATTGTGATCTATGTCCAATAAAGGAATGTAATAAAAGTAAGCAGATTAAGGCATTTGCATTTTATCAAAAAAAGTTTCTAATGATCAGGTTTAGATGGGGACCTAATTGCCTGATTCCATAATTTGCTTTTATTTTTATTTATTCAGAATTCTCAGAGGCAAATTTTAGTGGCTTGAAAGTTGAAATAACATAGCTTCTTTGTTTTGCATGCATGTCTTGAAGTATCATCTTGTTTTAGCATCTTTTCATTGTATTAAAAGTCATCATCCTGCCTTTAATCCCAGTGCAGAATTCAGACATAGCATCCTGTTTCAAGGAGCCATTAGGATATTTAAATTAAAATTGAACAAAGTAATTATTTCTAACGTGACACAAACTAAGGAATTCAAATTATAAAAATATTGTTTGATACAGATAAAGTCTAAATTTTGTAAAAAAGTATGCATACTGCTGCATTCAATTTATACAAGCCTAATCTATCTTTAAATTCTCTTCTAACTACAAAATAGACCTTTTAGAAATGTGACCCTAAAATCTACACACTTTATAGAGAATTCTCAAGGGCTAGAAAATATGAAACTTTTAACATAAGATTGTCTGGAACTTCTGACTCTCTCCAAGGCTTACTTACCTAATTCAATACATGAGAAGGATGCTTTTCACTCATATATATATATATATATATATCATCTTGACCCACTGATAGAACTGAGGTATGTGTATTGCAACTCTTTGCCATTTGAAATAGGCCGGATAAAATGGTGATCCCAACCTGTGTTTGTATAAATGCCAAATGACTAGACCAGTATCCATGGAAAAATAGACTTTGCTCAATTACTTTTCCTAGTGTATGCCAAACTCTTGGTATGAGATGTCCACCTGTAGAAAAAGGAATGAGGGCATAAAGTACATAATTTTATAACTCAGTCAGTAATTATTTTCCTGGAAAGAGAAATCTTGAAGTCTGCTAACCATTACCTAGCATCTGCATTTTCATTATATCATTCATGAAGATAAGAAGCCTAGCTTCAGGAGTCGAAGCATGATATGCCCCTTCATGATATGCCATGCAACCAAATTTTTTCCTCCTTGCTTGTTTTTTCTCGCATCATGAATTTTCCATTTCCTTATAGTGGCACAGCTTTTCTCACTCCAGTGGCCTAGTTTCATCAAGAAAGATGTAAGGGAATAATTTCTCTAGCACCACTTTACATACATCTGGGGAGTGGAACAGGTTACTTCTATCAGATTGTTTCTGAATGAGAGTTTTAAACGCAAAACTATTGCAAAAAACCCTTAGTACTGCCAGCCACTGTGTTTTTTGAAAGCTACAATGACATTTTACTAGATGCCTAAACCATTCTTTTAATATGAGGTGAGTTCAGAACATGTCTATTACATGTGACAAGTGCGTTATAGTGTGTATTGTACCTACCACAAGAGGCTCATGCATCTCTTCTAAGACAAGCTAAGTCAAATAAAGGTGCTTTTGCTGGAAATAGAGAAGTCCTACAGCTACATTAGATATATGCAGCAAAGAAGAGCTTGAGGAATGGCAGCAACTGAAAGCAGCAAATGATTTCTCATCTGTTACATAGTTAAACTATCTCCCTTCAGAAGCTTCCTAGGGTCGGTGTGCCATGAGAACAGATTATGTCCCTGACAAACAGGTGTTTCCTACCTAATAAGGAAGCTGCTAATGACTGGACTATTTTATCCAAGAACCTTTTTACATGCAACACACAGTGTGCTGGATCCATAATTGGAGTTCAGGAAAAAGAAGATTAGATTATTTTTCTCTAAATTAGATGCTTTTAGGCACAGGATGGCTGTAATAAAAACTAATTTCAGGGTTACCACAAGTCCTAAGAATGTTTGAAGTATACTATATTGTTTTCAAAATAGTTGCCCATTTCTCCTATAGACAGAAAGAAAGGGGGTAACAAGTACTTTCTATTAAAGAAAAGAAAATTCAGTTTCATGCCTTCAAAAGCCCTTAGTAAATATTTTTACTGAATCACTGCTGAAGTCCAGCCTTAAATTTCATGCAGTTCACAGTCCCAGCTGGACACAGGGCCTGTAGTCCTCCAGTCTCATCCAAGACACTGATTCTGAAGGTTAGTCATAAGAAGTCACAGGCACATACCCCAGGCTTGTATAATTTTATTTTTAGGAAATGTTGACTTTACCTGTGTGAAAATGATGCCTTTAATGATGGTTAAACACAAACTACAACTAAACTGTTCCAGTCTACTCTCCCTGTGGTAACCCCCAAGCTGTTCCCTTTCCTCCCTATCGTTGCCAATGCAGTTTGAAACCAGATAGAATAGTCTTTGTCTCTAGTGTTTTTTGTCAGCATGCTGTAATTTAGCAAAGCATTTGCTTTCTGATAATCCCTATTACTCTCTCAGAAACCTAAACTTAAATTCTCCATTTATTTTCCCTTTCAGAGACACCAGGAACCTATATTTGGAGCATAAACATTAGTTTTGCTTACTTGATTATTTTTTCAGTGTCACTAGTAACAATCTAGTCTATATTACTGTACTTGCAGTGATTGTTAAGACATCTCTGTTGGCTTATTCTTAGAGATGTCTTTTTCTTGTCAGTGTGAGACCTTTATGCTCTTGCCCAGCTGACTTCATTATGAGGTTCATTGCAGCTGAAAATACAATAACCCACAATATAGAACCTGTTGTAAAGCTCCCTTCTATCTTTTCCTCAATTTTTTTTAGTTTAGAGGTTTATAATAAATATCATGAAAATTGCTTTATAATAGTCTCTCACCTGCTGCTGCACTATGTCTGGTACTTTATTCTTTCTTTGGTTTCTTATACCAACTTAGGTGGCCCAGTCTGGCCTGCGTTATGACAGCAGAATGCTATCTCTATTAGAGGTAATGTTGAGAACTTAGTTCTTTTTACAAGGTTGACTTCTTAACTGCTCTAAAATTCTCTTGCTATACTGGATTACCTTGCAGCTTGGTATCCTCATGTGGTTTCCTATTCAAAATTTGAGAACACATTTATAAACAGTCTCCTCCCAGCTTGCTCTCCCTCACTGCAACTTCCCATAAATTGATATTTTTCTGCACAAAATAAAGATCCAACTATGACTCTGATCACACCCAAATCCTTTCAGCCAGACAATTGTCATTACACTGAGTGGATCTTGTTCATTGTACCTTTGTGGATACAAAACTGAAAAAGATAATAATAATTTAAACAAAAAAAAAAAAAAAAAAAAAAAAAAAA
>VXBX01007080.1:24242-67442 GCA_013400415.1 Scytalopus superciliaris | reverse complement strand
AAAAAACCAAAAAAAACAAACAAACAAACAAAAACATTTCTGAAAACAAACAAAAAAGCAAAAAGCGACTGTGCCCGACAGGCTGAGTAGCGAAAGGCTGTCTAGTTTACAAATGTTGTACAAACCGGTCAGGTCTGAAGGACAAGTTGTTGTCCTTGATTCCAAACAGGCCAGTATGAGTTTAGCTTAGCTTCTCTACAGACTTGGTAACCCTGAGCTTGATTCTGAAAGAACCACAAGAGACTTAAGTTTCTCAGCATTTTAAATGAGCTTGAAAACATTAGCATATACATTATACATAGTAAGTATGTACTTTATATAAGTATTATACCATATAATGTATTATCTAATAAATAACTATATAGTTTAAATGCAGAGGGAAGTGAAGTTCTTCCCCCATCACTGCATGTTTCTAAGCACCACTTTCTGTTTCTTATAGGAGCTGCTGTCCAGAAGTTTCTATCACTCCATGGATTCAGAGTTCATCTTCTTTCTGTCCCTTAAAAGCTGGATATGTTTCAGATTCAGAAACCTTAACAAAAGTTATCAGGCACAGGGGTACATGCAATCTGATAGACTCTGTCAGGGGAATTAAATAGAAGTAGTGTGTGGGAGGGAGATATACGGGTGGTGTGGGAACAATTTGTTCCACTAGCACAATCAGGAAAGGATTCAATAAATATTAACTATTTAGCTTAGGCTATATAATTGATAGAATCTGTGACCATGAAACTCTCAATGAAGATACTGAGATGCATGGAAAGTTGAAAATTTTAATATTTTGGTGGTTTTTGCAATGGTAATGGCTTAATGAGATGGATAGGAGGGTGCTCTAGTTACTGCAATCACCATTCAGTAAAACTGAAACCTTTGGTCCTATATACATATGGGGGTTTTCACATCTATAGGTGGCCATAATTCTACTGAGAAGAGGATGAGAATTTCATAGTCACACAGAATCACAGAATATTCTTAGTTAGAATGAACCCAAAAAGGATCAGTTGGTCTAACTCTTAATGGTCTAGTACATGGGGCTGAACCCATAACCTTGGCATTATTAGCACAAGATCTAACCAGCTGAGCTAATTTCACAGGTGCCTTCATATTGCCTTCAGCAGCAGCATTCCAAGTACAAGCCTTGTTTATGATTATAGGTATGTAAAATATTGCTGAATCTTAGGGAAAAGAATAAAAACAAACCAGAAAAAAAAAAATCTGAAGTAATCAAGTTGTCAGATAAACAAAAACTATACCTAGTGAATTTTTTTTGCGTTTTCATGATGTCGGGTTCAGCAACTCAGAGCTCTAATTAGCAGGAAATGAAAGAAAGGCATTTGATAATTATAGTTTTTAATTAAAATACACAGCCATGCATCCTTGAGTTCTACCTTCTAAAAGTGATTTTCTTAACTACCCAGAATATACATGCTCTTCATTTCCCCCTTAACTGTATTGAAATTAAGCTTTCTTTGCCTGGCATTCAATCAGGAAGAACCCTACTTGATGCCTATTTCTCATTTTTTTGTTGTCCCTGCCTAACGCAATTGTTACATTTCCTCACTGTTTTAGTCCCAGATCACTTTTGTCCCTCTCAGTTGACAACCCTCAGGCCAGGAAGACTCATATACTCTGCTGACACAAACTGGACATTTCAGTGGTGAAATGAGATTAATGGAATCCTTTTATTTTATTCTGTTCCTTTCATCATAAAGACATCTGTCATATCCTCAAAGGTATCTCTGTAAAGTTGTTTTACCGTGCAGTATAACTCTATCAGCTACAGTGAAATATCTGATGGTTTTCATTTTTACAAAATATCAGAATTAAGATTATTTCTTTATTAACAAGAATAAATATTCTCTATTTTTTTAAAAATTCAACTTAGTCATGTAGAAAAATATACTATCCAAATACTTGTATTACACTTAATCTCATTGTAAATATAGATTATTTTATCATTTATCTTACCCAAAACATGCTTTTATCTCCTTCCTGTTTCAAATTATTTGTTATATTATGCTACCTGTAAATTGTAGACCTGAAATTAAACTACAGGAATTTATTGATAAACTATTTATAAAATGCATCTAAATGACACGTCCTTTGGCCAACAACAAAGTCACATTTATTTCAGCAGACCAGAGGAAAATAGCTGAAGAAGAAACAAAATAGTAAAAGTAGCAAGGGAAAAACAGAGATATTAGGTATATTAGAGGAAGGAAAGCAGGAAAATAAGAGGGAGGGAAATTTTTGTACCTAAAGTACCAGATTTTCTTGGCAAGTTCACCAGAACTTTGAAATCAATTACTTGTTCTATGTTGTCTTTATACTTAATAGTCACCTGAAAAGCCATCACAGGTGGCCTAATGCCTCTGACTATGGCAATGAGGGAGAACATGTGGCACATAATTTTAAGTTAGAGGAATCTCTAAGCAGCCTCTGAATTTTTCTTTCCTTACTGCAAAAAGTGAGTCTCATTGCCTCAAATATCTAGATTATACCACCATGGACTATACCAAAAATATATCACTGTTATTTCATCCTGAATCTTAGCTTATGACAATGCATATATAAATTACCAGAAGCTAAAGGGGTCCACCATTTTACAGATGATGCATAAATAATCGATGCTAAACTTCTGTCTGCTTCTTTGTCTTGTAAAAAGATGATGACATTACGCATTGACCTATTTGTAGAATATTCAGGCTCAATTCCTTAATACATGCAAAGTCATTTAAAAAAAAAGTTGATAAAAAGTATGACAGATGTGAAAAATTTTATAAAACACAATTTGAGGAGGTAAGTGAACCTGCCAGAATCTCACACATTTTGTAATTTAAGAATGTGAAAGTACCTGCCAATGATTCACTGGAAGTAAAGCTTTTTGTTGCCTAGACCATTACTTTTTGAAAGTAAAACATTTTGGGTGTAGTGATTTATTTACAACTATCTTACTGTTTCATGTCACTGTCATAATATTAGTTATTGAGTCACAGTCTCAAAGTAGCAAATGGGGAATGATGGACTTATAAGTGCGGCAAGCAAGGGTTTTGTACCTCTCACTAAGTTTCTTCTGACTTCAGCTCTTGTTATGATTAAAGGTTACTGTGTCTGATAGGTAGAGTACATAAAACCTATTCAAATAACTATGGCGTATATTCTTCTGTATAACCTGCTCAGAATGCTTGACACCTAATTATGTGCTAAAATAAGAGTGGGGTGGAATTGCAGAAATTGTATAGAAGAAAATTATCCCATCTGCTTCACAATAGGCCAAACTGAAGAATTGAAAGTGGTCCCTAAATCATGGCCAAATGTTCACTAAGAATTTTCATCATAAACAATTCTTTTCCTAAGGAGTATCAAGTCTCATTTATACTATTTCCATTCAGCCACCTTTTTTTTTCCTTTTCAAATGATACAAAAGGAATTTTAATGCCAATATCATGGCTGGTCTAAAAAAAAAACACACTTAGGAGTCTGAAGATTTTTGCAATAAACAGATATTTCAAGCTGCTTATGAAATTAAGCAAAAGAATTTCCAGTGGTTTTGAATGGAAAACTGAGACAACAGAATTGCTTCTGTTTCCAGTGTGATGTCTAGTTTCTGCCTCTAATTAGCACTACTTAGTGAAGCAGTAGTTTCATCATCTTAAAACCAAAGATGTACTTTTCCTCCACTGCATATGGTAACTAAACATTGTCAATATGCACACTCTGGGAAAGCAGAGTACTCAAAATATTTGTTCATATTACTTAGTTCCTCAAATAAAACATGATCTTATTTCATGTTATTCACAAATGCTTTAGCATAATTTTTCAAGAACATTAAGAACAGTTGGTGCCTAAAGAACCTTTTTATGTTCATTGCTTAGCAATAGAACTGACACAAGGTTGTGTGTAGCGCACACACACAAACTACAGTTTCTAGAAAAATGACAAAGTGGGGAAATCAGACTTTAACTTCTTCCTAGTTTAGGGAAGTTTTTTGGGTCTGTGTGTTTTCTTACGAAGAATGAGGTAAACATTCAGGGAAAGTATGTGACACCAATTAGGGAAAGCATAAGGGAGATAAAATGGAAATGAAAATATTAATGAACACATTTTTCTCATTCTCTTCACAATTAATTATACTTTGACTTAAAGGAAAGAAAACTGAAAATTGCAGCTTCTAAAAGTAATATTTCTAATCTCTTTGCTATTTAATTTTCACACATATTTTTTTCCCCAGGAGCGTAGCATTTTGATTTTTTTAAAAACAATCAAGTTATGTATTTTTTGTAAAGCAAATTCATAGATCGATTTTATTTGAATATTGCTTTCAAGAAGACTATCTTACTCTAGCTGCAATACAGTGGAAATGTAAGACTTTTCTTCATTTTATTTTTTTTTTTAATTGAATTAGTTGAATTTTCAGCTCATCTTTGGTGGTGTTTCAAAAGTTACATAAATTATAGATAAAAAAATGTTTTGGTTTCCAAGGCACAGTTTCAACCTATGGTCTCCAGTCACACCAGCTATCAAAATCACAAAAGGTTTTGATGTGTTGTAGCCATGATCTCTGATAACAAACATACTCCTCATGCTGAATTTTATCCTTAGGGCAGACACAATACAGATAACCACCTAACCTACTCTCATAAAATGGTTTTTGTGATTCTTTATGACAACTTGTTTCTAAAAACACAAGCATCTAAAAATAGTTGCAATTTGTCCAAGTAGCTCCTAGAAGTGGGAGTCATCAGATCCTTCCAATCTGGCAATTTTACGAAGAAGTATTGTTTATCATCGAATTCTTGCCACTCTGTTGACTGTTTGCCAGTTTCTGATTAAATGTTTTTCTCACATTCTCTGCTACAAACTGATCCTTTAAAATAAAGAGATATTATGAGATAAACTTTTAAAGAATTGCAATCAGGATTTTCCATTAAAAACAAAATACTCGTTACTATTAGGTTCATTCTGTTTAATAGGGGTAACCATTTCTTCTGAAGGACTATTATCATAACCGAATTTTTTATTTGGATTGTGGGTTTATTTTTTTTATCACTCACATGTATCTGTATTGTAATGTTGACACAATTTTGCACTCACAAAATCTGACAAATAATTCTAAAAAACATAAACAAACAATATTCAGGATTTTTTGTAAGTTCTTATTCCCCCAAAAAAATAATTTTCAAGATTTTGTTTCATGCATTTCACAGACATCAAGTTCAGGAACAAAGCAAAAGCCATGTGGTGAATAGCAAACTGCTGTTCAAATTTTGAATATTAAATATAAAGTAATGAGATAAACAATAAATAAAATGGGTTTATATTGTAAAAAAATATATACACTCCACAAAATAGTATCATCTGTTCACAAGCAATGATCAAGAACATTAAGACCCAGACTGTCAGATAAGCTGTTCTTAAGAGCTATTCACCCTACTCCCTTTCCTACATTATCACAAAATGAACAGCTTTTCTTAGGATGAAATCAGCATGAAATCTGCCACATAATCCAGTAGAAGTATTGTTTCAATTCCTCTTAATATAAATTCAGGAAGTATGTAAATATATTTTAACATTTAATTCTTCAACAATGTGCATTCATTATCAGAATTTAGCTCAAATCAATTCTTTTTTACTGAATTTAAAGATATGACAAAACCTCATGGGTATCTTTCTCACTCCATTTCTGAGCATAGCTTCCATTAAGATTAATGGCTGATTTGTATCTAATGGGAATATATATCTTAAGAAAGTAGCTGATGTAGAAGCAAAAATTTTAGTGAAAATGATGAACAATAGAGGTCATGATTACAATAATTGTTGAATGAGAAATTTAACAAGATTCTGTGAAGGAAATGTTCCTTCTTTTAAACAAAAAGGCCACATGTTGACACTAATTGTATTGAGTAGACCTACTGAAGTTGATATTCCAAAGATTTCATTGGGGACCATTTTTCAGACTGAGTGAGATTCCTGCACTTACTCAGTATAGACTTGGCTGTATTATTCTCAGTTGCTCAGTGAGGCTGGGACTCATCGGTGTTGGATAGCTGAGTGGGCATGGAAATTTTCAAGGGCAAAGACCTAAAACATCAGCTTAACATGGAAGATCATTACAGAAGCTGGACGGAAGTTTTCATGACTAGTATGGGTTTTACAATGCAGATGATCTAAATAATGCAATAATATAAACCACACATATGACACACTTATATAAATCCAAAATCAGTTTTAGCATTTAAAGCTTCTTAAATTATAAGAAAACTACTACTACATTATCTGTGCCTATATATATTTCAGAGTAGTATTCTCCTGTGTTTTGTCATTGACATACAAACACTTTAAGGATTATTTAACTAATTAGTCTTCAGACTAAAAACCTCATATAGGGGCATCGGAGTCAGATGCAGTACTGAGCATATAATCTGGTTCAGGCTCTATGCAGCTTAACTTTTTTTAAAAGGTACAATGTCTAGAAATAAAAAGTATATTCTAAATATTTTCGTTTCTTGAAGTTAGAAGAACTTTTCCTGTTTTCAGCCTTACTTTTTAATCCTGAAGGCATTTCTTCAGTGTGTATACATTTATGCTAATCATATACTACAGCCATGGGTTCCTCTATCAATATGAAATGTTTTGTACTTGCTGTTTTTGTGCATCTTGTATTGTTATGTGCAATATACAAAATAATGTGTCTAACTATGCCATTTATGCTTTTGAAAGAAAAAGCAAATTACTTACTGAAGAGAATGGCATTTGCATGCATGTGTGTCAGCTTTCAAGCCATTTTCCTTTACAAAATATTGCTTTCTACACTTAGAAAATGCATCCATCCATCAGTTACAAACCATTTCAAAGCACTTTATGAATCTACAGAGCAAAATGTACTTATCTTACATTGGCAGTGTCCCAGCTGTTACAAAATTGCTATTGTCCTAATACTTACAAGGCAATTTTAGCATCAGTTAATAATTTTACAGGATAGATAACTTCTAAAGCATTATAAAATGACAGACATTAAACAATAGCAACTTAGCATTTTTTGAAACAGTTCATGACAGCTTAAAAACTAAAGTGATTTTAATGTATAGTCTATGCAGTTTTAGTTTCTCATTGACAATTCCTTTAGAAGATAAAAATGTGAAAAATCCTTTTAAATAGTGGGTGAAAGAATAAAACAAATTTATCTTTAAAAGATATTCAGTAAAAATCTCAATTAGGAATAATGTCTCAAATCTTCCTGTACAGATAGTAGGTGACAAGAATTAGAATTTATTTAGGCAGAAAAAAAAATTGATGGTATCATTTAATGGTAGGGTACCACAAAATAAAAAAGGCATATCTATTCATTAAGTCTAATACAAAAAGGAAAATACAGTGAAGAGCATTTTATATAAATCAGTATGCATTATTTCTTCTCAAAAACTGTTTTCTATCAATCTTAGTTTAAGCACTTTGGTTAAAGGCAAGTTCTAGTTAAATTGTTACCTTTTATCTTTTCTAAGTAGCCGTTGCAGCCAAATGTTCACTTTTTGGTTAGACATACAATCTGTGACAGCAAAAGATTTGATGATATGTAAAGTGTAAACTGTTCTAAACAAATTAAATTAATTGATATTTGAGGTATTGTTTTGGTAATAACTCAAAAGAACCTTTTCAGTGCAACTAATGTACATCACAGTGGCCTTTTTCATCAATGTACTTATTAAGTTAAACCAGTTGTACCAATTGCTGTTGTATAGCACAGGTAATTGACCACATCATCAAACCTCATAGCAAAAAGAATCCCTTAGTGCCTAATTACTGCTTTCTTCTATACTATTGAACACATTAAAGTACCATTAATGTATTGTGCTATATACATCATTACCAAAGAATATTAGAAGGTCCTTGTACTGGAGAATGGAGTTCTGATTGCAGTACAACTATTTTCAAAATTCTGTCAGTTTAACTTTCAAAACTCATAGTACCTTGAAGACTAGTTCAAACCATTATCTAAAGTGAATATTTCAGTTAATTTTGCTGTTCCTCTTTATCCAAATACCATAAATGGTAGAAATTTTAAAAGTCTGTAAAGTGAAGTATAGAACAGAACTTAGAGCTCCCCGTAGCAAAAGGCTGAAGTGCTCACCCCAATCAAAAGACAAATAGGCAATTCGTGACATGTTGTTACTTATTTAACCTCAGATGTTTTACCTAATGGAGCATTTAAAATTTCTTGCATAGGGGTAAAGCCTATAGAAGTGTGTCTAAATGTGACAGGAGAAAGTGGAGTTCACTCTCAGAGAATTCAGGTATGTGCAGCTGCTTTACCCACATGAGACAAGGTTTCTTCTTCTTTCAAAGTCATGCTTATCTGTGTGCACAAGCACACCCTTGCTGGTTTAATCTCACAAATAGGTCTGCAGGGCCAAATACACAACTGAGCATGGGCAGAAGTACTGAGTTGTATGAAGTGGACTGAAGACGAGGATATCCAGACACATGTGCCTGTATGAGGGACAGTTCTTCAATAAGCATCTTTGTGAAAGATTACATGTTATCACCCAAATTCCCTAATAGTCACCCACTTTAAAAGAATCTATTCCTTTCAAGCAGCCAGCTCATGACATGAATTCTGGTGACACAAGATTGCACTTATGGTTACATCTCATCTTTGTGATTGTCAGGAGACTAAGACCTCAGAAATTTCAGCTCTAGGGGAAAAAAAAATAAGTACATAACTGAGGTCTAACACCTTCTTCTGTTTCATTCAGAGTTCTTGAGACCCACCTGGAACGTTAATGTTATGTAAAACTTCTAAACCCAAATTTTTTAGATCAGTGTGTATTTCCAGAGAGACATCACCTCATTATGAAAGAAAATAATGTGCAGAGACAGCTGCCATAACAATTTACCCTTTTTCAAATTACTATAGACTGACTCATCATCCAGTGATATCACACAGTGGTAAATGAAAACTGGTGACAATAACTGAAATTTAACTGATGGAATTTTTTACAAAGAGTCATTTTTTTGCCCAGCCGTTCTCTACCAATGTGTAGCTATTAGTATTTTGAATGACTGCCAAAGCCTGTATTTTCTAGACTTGTAACCAGTAACCTAAGAACAGGGGATATAGGAACCACCAGCAAGTACCTGTGAACACCTTCAGCTGCAGCTGTTCTGACATCCCTCAGTCCCTACTTTAGAGACACCAGAAAAAAACCCTGAAAGATTCCACAAGGCTTCAAATTGTTTATCCTCTCTAGATCACTTTAAAAAACCAAGAAACCCTTTTGAAGATAAGGTACTTTCTAGAAGCCCACTTCTATTCTCTAACATATCTTCACCTGGAAGGGTGCAGCCTCGGTGTTGCTTCAGAGAAGATCTATTTTCTTCAAACACCTGTTTCATTCTGTGCAGTGAATTTCTAAGAGGTTTTTAGTTTGATTGGGCTGAAACCACTCTGACTGTATAACTATATTTTAAAATTTTCCTAACTGAATACATTTTCAAAACACGTTAGGTAAGATTCTCTTTCTTCCCTAGAAAAGATAACTAAAAAGTTAGAAAACTTATGTTGCTCTTTTTTTCTCCTCAGTTTCAACTATTTCTATAACAGATTCTACATTAATAGTTAGCATCTGACTCATGTCTTCAGGTAAGATTCAAGATGGATTACTCACCAGTAGCCTGGCAATTTCTGCATTTCCATCACAGAATATTTATTCTGTCCTGTATATATGCTATATTGCAACATTTCTTCTTGGCAGAAAGCATCAATAGTTAATTGGTCCATACTTAGTATCTCACACAGAAACAGTGACATTTTGAAAAACGTAAATTGTAGAGAAAAGGTGTTGATAAAATATATTCTAGAAATAGCAAACAAATTGATGTGTGCTCCAGCCAACCATTTCAAGCTTCTGAAAATGACTGTTTCATAGACGCTGAACGTTTGTAGGAATGTCTTTTAACATTATCTCATAATAAGAAAGAAAGATTCTCTCATATGATGCTCAGAACGTATTCTATTGCTAGTGATTCATCATATTGTCAGCATTTCAAGTAAAATACACTATCTCCTCTGCAAAAATTTACAACTGTTTTAATGCTAGCATGAGAAACAGGCATTCATAAAGTTACAAGGCAGGCAGGTAAAGACAAAACACGGAAATCAGAATTATGAGGCCATCACAGGGGAAATAGAGTAACTTGCATAAAGCAATATTTTCAGTTCAAAATCCTAAATGAGTGGTTGAAATGCATTTGTTAGGCCCTTTTTCCCTATTGTAACTTAGATTTCATAGTTAAATGGTTGCAAAGTCTGATCTTCAAGAAAGACCTATTTATAAACTATGAAAAAAATAGAAGAATTAATATTCATTCACATATCAATGCACACAATTCAAATGACAAAATATTCTAATCTTTAATTAGAATCTTTTAAATGTTCAGATTGTCTTTAGTGGGCTTTATACATTTATGTATAAATTAACATTTTTGGTTATGAAATATTTTATAGGCAGCTATATATATTCTAATAGTTGTTTCAAATAAGGCACATTACTTGAGATTCAACATGGTTGGGTAGAGGAAAACAATTTTTTTTAAGTTTAATTGACAATCTGAAAATTTTAGCTGCTTTAAAATGCTTTTCTTTAATGTTAACAATTCAGGGCATTATAAGGATGAGTTATATGTCAAAAACTTGGTTTTCTTCCTGAGTGAAATTTTCTTATAAAAGATACTACTTCTTTTCCTACAAAGAAGAATGTACCTGTTGCTTTTTGCTGGGAATTCTTGTCACTGATGTAAGAGTTGTATACCATAGAAATTGAATAGCTCCTAAAGCAGGGTTGGATTAGCCAGTTCTACTGTATTAATCACAGAAGTGAAGGCAATTTACATATTCAACAGCTTTATTCTGATCATTGGCAATTATGTTTTGATGTTACACTTCTTTGTTTAGGTTTTAGTCAGGTTTTTTTCTATGATTATGCTAAAGAAAACTTGTAGGAGACAGAGGAGACAGAATATTCTCTTACTCTAAATATGTTTTACTGGCCTTTATCTTACTTTACTCTTACCCTACTCAATTATATTTCCAGATAAATTTTGAAATTATCTTAGTTTAACAACAGGAAATAGCACAATATTCAACATTTAAAAACAAACAAATAAACCAAAACCAACAAAAAAACCAAACCAAAAAACAACTACATGTTTCTGTTCTGTTGCAAAATTTTGGGTAAGCTCCCTTGTATGTTGCTCATGACTTCTGGCGTGTTTCTCATTTTTCCAGTGGTATAAATGTTTTTTGATAGTGTGTTTAGAAGTACCTTACAGGACCTTCTGTTTCTTTGGGATCCTTTCAATCTTTCTTTCAAGTTCACTGTTATTGTGTGTTTTCGATTGGTAGTTTCTATAGGTAAAAATAGTGAGAAATTTCCATATCACATTCTTTTAAGACTAAATAGGTAAAAAGTCACAAAAAGATAAAGTCTCACTTATCACAGTTCAAAATCTACCAGACTTCTTAGCCTGACAGGACCAAACCCAATGCTTTTCTGATTACTTTTGTTTTAAACTGGGATGTCCAGGAAAAAAAAAAAAAAAGAAAAACAAAAAAGTATGTCAAAGATCATTTAGTTCCAGCCCACTGCCATGAGCAGTGACACTTTCCACTAGACCAGGCTGCTCAAAACCACATCCAACCTGGCCTTGGACACTTCCAAAGAGGAGACATCTGCATGTTTCATCCACATGATTCATCATAGCACAAACACGACAGAAGGGTATAAATCACACCTATAGTGATTTGGGGTTTGGGAGTGGGGATTTTTCAATAGCACATCTCTTTTTAATTGCAATCCTTGATTTAAGCCCAGGGAAAGAGATTTTCTATAATTGACAAACTTTTCTATTTGAATGTATAGTGAACTTCAGATGCATCAAGATAGATGGTAAAAAATAGTCTAATGACTTGTACTATACCTAGATGATTACTGAGACTGGGAAGCCCCCATACATGAGACAATTGTCAAAAACCCCATCAGGGGCAAAAAAGAAAATTAGTAGTTCTGGCAGTATAGAAATGGGGCTTCCAAACGTGAGAGACAGAAATTGGAAGTTGCAAGGAAGTAAGACTACAGCCTTATCTTACTTGCCAGCTGAGTAGAAATCTAGATGACTAGCTTAAAAGAAGATACTGGCTTCTGCTGGATGTCTCTGAAATTACCCAGAAAGTTGTTTCTTGAAGATTTCCCAAGCTGGATAAAGACTAAACCTTTTGTAGACATCCTATCATCAAAGATGCATTTATGAGTCCTCATCAATACAAACTGGAGAAACTAGTGGTTTATAAAATCACAGTATCACAGAAAAGACCTCCAAGATCATCGAGCCCAACTTTTGACCAAACACCACTGTGCCAACTAAACCACAGCACGAAGTGCCACATGCAGTCATTTTGTGAACACTTCCAGGGATGGTGACTCCACCACTGCCCTGGGAAGCCTCTTCCAATGTTTAACCACCCTTTCAGTGAAGACATTTTTCCCAATGTCCAGCCTCACATAGAGCAGCTTGAGGCCATTTCCGTTGTCCTGTCTCTAGTTGCTACATCTGTCTAATCTCCTTCCAGGCAGTTGTAGAGATGCATGAGGTCTCCCTTGACCCTCCCTTTCTTCAGACTAAACAACCCCAGCTCTCTCAGATGCATCTCGTAGGACTTACTTTCTAGACTCTTCACCAGTTCTGTTGTCCTTCTCTGGACATGCTCCAGCACTTCAATGTCTTTCTTGTAGTGAGGAGCCCAAAACTGGACACAGTACTCGAGATGCAGCCTCATCAGTGCTGAGCAGAGAGGGACAATCACTTGTATGTTTCTGAATTTCCCTCCTCAGGACAAAATCAATCAAATACGTGAAAGAGAGAACAAAACAAAAAAAACAAACAAACAAAAAAAAAAAGGCCAAAAAAATAAAAAACAAAAAACATCTGGCTTAGCTTTTGTTAGAACTGAAAGAAACTCAAAACAATAAAGCAATGTTCTACATGTGACCAAGCAGTCACTGCAAAGCAATGAATTCCACAGATTTCAGCTCACAAAAAGTGCTGGGAAACACGTAGTCTTTGGCCCGCGTTTTATGGTGAATGCCCTTTTCTTTGAGAATAAATTAAAAAATAGCAAACAAGCAAGTAAGAAATACAAACCATTCATTTGGGCCAGCAAAAAAACCCTCCACCTTCTGATAATCAACATAAGAAAGTTCAAGATTTTTTAAAAATGTTTCCTGAAAATGTAGGGTTTTGCAATTTTGTGTGTTTGTAAAGAATCACATTATTTTAAAATTTACTTTTGTTTTCTTTCTTTTAAAAATAAGCTACCCAGAGAAAATGACAAAGAAGCTTTATTAGTAGCATTTATTTTCTATATCCACCTAATTTCAATTGCCGTGTTGACCAACTCAGCCTAACCAAAACCCATTCTTTCCATGGGAAACAGGCTGTACAGAAAGGCACTTGGGTTCTCTACAGACAGCATGGAAAACACTGATGGTCAATACTATGCAATATATAGCAGATAATTATGAGCTGAGTGTCCAAATTATAATCAGTTTGACAAATGTCCACAACTGTCTTTAGTCTATTTTATATTTTCACTAAGACAAGGCAATCATACAACCAGACAATTCCATCAGGGAAGCTTGTTAGCTGCTTAGTCTGTTAAACCCTGGTTGCCATAGCATCTAGAGTTGAAAAAGCTGCAGATTGGCATGAAAAAGCATGTCGACAATTGCCCTGTCACAGCATGCAAGCCAGGTCTGCTCAAAGGCAGCACACTACAAGTTTTCTTTCCCAGTTTGCACTACCCCATGCTGTTTAATAATATCCATTTACTGGTATTGGGATTGATCTAGTGCAGTGTAAAATCCGCATCTACTGAGATTTTGCTTTTTCACGTGGAGGAGATTCTTTAACAAATAGCCACAGAACAATTAATTTATAAAGGAAGTATTGTAAAGATTGTAGGAGGCATATCTGATTTAACAGAGAAACAATCCAAACTTTTCATGATCAGATCTTTAGCAAGCTAATCAGTTTGACAAAGTTTAAAAAAAACCCTCAAATGCATTGTTTGGAGGTTTTCAAATAATTTTGTTGCTGATAGGTAGTTTCATCAAACATCGTAATATACTACTTTGCATTTGGACTTTTGTCATCAGAAAAATCTTAACATTTTTTAAGGCTATACATTCTTTTAATCATATGCTTTCTATAATTAAATAAATTATATATGTTACCAATTCAAGAGAATTCCATTCATAAATAACACATTAACCATTAATGTAAGTCACTGAATAGCAGCAAAATATTTTTTTTTCAGAATAAACCTATTGTGTAATTTTAATAGAAATAATTAACATTATTGATAATGTCAAAGAATCTGTTCTTTTTAAAAGGATATTTTGGTATCACATTCATATTTACTCTTGAATATGGATCACTACATGATAAAAAAGTTCATTAGTCATTTTCATGAAAGTGCTGGAGTTACAAAAATTAAAAAAAAAAAAAAATAAGCACATAACTATTGGGCTTTACACAAGTGTTTCCTCTCAAAAGTTTACACTTGGTTTATTCACTTTCCCTTCCATTATCGCCTTCTAATCTGTTCTGTCACTTCATTTTACTTTTCCTTCAATGCCACAAGTGAAGAAATCTTGGAAACTACATACCCAGGAGCACAATTAAACTGGTAAGCCCAAGAGGATTCTGGCATGGATCTTTTCCCACGTTTTCCAATAGTACTGTTTCACTTTTTAATCTATCAATATCATGTAGACATGTTTTACTACAACTCTCGCTATCAGTTATTTTATCCTACTCATTACAGGTCTAGATACAGAATTAGAGAAAACACAGGAGAAGCTACATCTTTCAGTAAAAATAGCAGTCTATTACAGTGTTCACAAGAAGTCAATCTTTCCAAAGGTAAGTTTCTAATGCATGTTTATGATCCCAGTGACGGAAAACATTACTAAATCTTTTTAAAACATTTTAGCTGCCATGTGAATTGCAGAAGCAAAAATTCTTCAGCTAATAACACATTTTATCTTAATTTTTTATTGTGCCATGTATTTAATGTCTGTCATATTTGTATTTTCTTTTAAATTTCTTCATCCTTGTACTGAGTTTGCAACTTAACTGTAGTTGTAAATATGAAACGTGAAAAATTTTTGCACAGGTTGAGTTCAGAGAAGACTACTTTTTCTTTGAAATCTGTATGTATTTATAATTCTTTCTTTCTCAATATTGAGAATATTTCTGTAATTACTGGGAATTTAATTCTATATTTACTGGGAGTTTTTAAGCATCTTAACAGGTGTTGAATCTATAGTTCCCCAGCTGATACCACAGATTAGATGATGTTGTCATTCGGAAAAATAAGTTGTAGATTATTAGTTTTTTAACTAATTAAATACTGTTTATTAAGGCACTTGTGCATTTACGTGTTTCAAACCAAAACAAAAATCTCAATTTTTGGTACAGAACCTCATAAAAAAACAGATTTCTTAAGACTGTCTAAATGATAAACTTTTCAGCTAAATACAGTTCATCACATAAATAAATCAGGAGCAGAATGTAGCTAGCACACAGATAAACTTTCTAGCACTTCACTTTCTCTTCATAGTGTTTCTCCTAATTAAAATAAAGAATTGCAGGCTTATGCTGCAAGTATGCTAACATGGTTCTTTCATAAATCCTCAAAAAAAAAAAGACAGTATGCGTCTGTGAGGAGCAGTGTTATCACATTAGTGTTCAGTAGTCAGGCCCAAGAATTGTCTTCTGCTGTTTTTTGAGTGAGTATATAAACATGTAATTCTGGATAAAGAGAGGAGAGTGCAGCAAGAGAAAGCATGAATGCAGCACAGCTTTGCTTTGCTCTGATGGTGACTCACACTGTGGATCCTGTAAGGAGTGCTGGAAGGAGGTGGATTGTGCATCACTGACACTGATGCCCCACACAACTCTGTGAACCTCTGCCAGTGCTGTGGCAGAATGGCAGTGCACCAGAACATTGAGGGGAAGATGACTGAAAGGCTCCATCATCTCAGGAAAATCAAGCAGTAGATCAGCAATGTTCCTTCACCAGAGTGAACGTTTTCTGCTGATACTCAAGCTGCATGAGAAAGAGAAATATTCCCCTATGCTCCCTGAATATCCTTTCTGAGGGAACGAGGCAGTCTCTCTAGGCCATCTCGTTATACAAGCCTTTGAAATGCCCTGAAATGGACCTATGCTGATTTGCAAATCTGAAGTCAGAGTTGTTAAGTTCCTTCTGGTTGCAATTAATTCCTCACTGACATCTCTTTTTCTATCAATAGCAACAATTTGGGCCTAATGTTTCAAATTCATTTTACATATTCTATTTTTATGTGGTTACTGGTTAGTAAACAAACCACACAGGGTCACATTATGCTTTGAAGACACTGCCGTGGGTGATGGAGAAAACCTGTCCTGTGAGAAGTGTCTACAAATGTGAAATCCCTGAACCCACTCAGGATCCTTGCTTTATTCTGGTCCTGGTCTTTGTCTACTATTCCCAAGGCTGCTTTCCTCCTTCCATGTCAATGTCATGAATGCTTCCTCAGTGCTGTTAAATGTAAACAAGAATTTAGTGTGTAAAAAACTCCATTTGTCTATTTTTAGTCTACATTTTCTCTACTGAAAAGAGTAGTGACAGATTCTTGCTTTGTTAAACAATATAAAATTTACACTAAATATTTTCATTCTTGTTAGGATACTTATTTAGAAACAGGCTTATACCTTTTAGTCTTCTAATTAAAGCAAAAGAAGATTAAAATTATCACACTTGAACTTCACTGACAGAAAAGAGTTGCTTAAATTAACAGTAAATACAGAGCTTTTACAATAGATGTGAATGATACTGCATGTCAAAGAGTTCTTTAAAACTCCCACTGTAAATTTTCTCATAACATAGATTTTCTTTTTCTTAACTCTAAACCTTTTCTGCAGTTACTGTGAAGACAAATAGCAAAATAAAACTTGAATAACAGAACCATTCTTACCGAGCAAAAAAAGCATTGCTCTGTAGTAGTTTATATTTCTTCTGTTACATTATGCCTTGTTGTAAAATTTTCTTCAACTGGCTGAAAGGACATTAACTACTAGATAGGCATCACACTGATGTCTCCATGCTGTAGCCTACAGCCGTGAATTTTCTACGATCTGTTTAATCATCAGTGTATTGATTTTCCTCAGCTTTCCTTCATTTTAGCCCCATAGCAGGCTTCTGTAATTTCCTTTGGACAAAGTGTAACCAAACTGTGCTAAGTGATGTTGATTTGCAGGCAAAAGTAAAGGGGTAAATATAAATTAACAAGCTATAAACATTTTACAAGTGGCGAGTCAATAAAAACAGTGTCTGCAGTTCTTTAAAAAAATGATTTGAAGCAGATTGTTAACAAAGGTGTCCAAAGAAACTGACATGAGTCTGAGAATAATTTTTGCGCTTTGTGATTAAGAATTGATCAGTCTAAAAGCCTCTGATGCAACTGAATCACCCATAAGCTGCTGGACTGAAAAGGCTCAGCAGGGGCTGGTATTTGTTTGTTAAACTCCCATGATTCCAAGTAGATAATTGGTCTGTGAAGTTCATGGCAGAATCTGAATTTGCTTTCTTGCTTCCCAGCTGGCTGAGCACTGGTTTATAGACTTCTGTGTACAAATTTAGCCAGCAGCAAACCACACATCTTTAATGTAAAAGGTGTTTTGTTGTGTTTTTCAGGTGCTGAGTGGAAAGCCTACACTCCAGAAGCTCATTAAAAGGACCAAGTTACAGTACTGGTTTATTTCTGTCACAGCGTTTCAAAAAACAGTGACAAGGATTAATATGTTTCTTTGCTACTGGAAAAAGCCTGATACGATCCCTTGTGAATTTGATCATCTGTTTTGTTGCCTGTATGTGATTCAATCTCCTATTATATCCTGAAGTTACAGCTGTAAACTATGGCTGATAAGAATTCAGAAAGCACTTCCAGAGCCTGCAGAGAACTAACTGTTTTATTAAGCAGCATCTTGTTTATTTGCAATTTATTTTATATGGCACTCAGAGAACCGACTCTTCCTTGAAATAATAAAGCATGATAAATCTGCTGTATATTATCTGTGACAGGCACTATATTGTATAAATATGTATAAGTAATAGAGTTTAAAAATCTCTCAAACTGTTACTTCTATTCTGTTATTGCTTATGAATAGCTATTTTTGAACATTTATGGAATTCCTTCCAAGGCTTTTCATAATTTTGACAGTATGCTCAGATCTGCAGATTGTCTAAAAAGTCATCTCTGTCTGAAGATAGAGCCTGACAGCATAATTGCATGCTCTGGCCTGATCTGGAGAAAGCATCCTTATGGAAGCACCCAAGAGATTCACAAAGGGCCCCTCCACCAGGAGCACAGGTAGCCCCATTCTAGAACGTGCCCTGTGAATGATGCACTCACCTGAATGATGAGCAAGAGAAAGGGACCCTAGATCCCTTCTGACAGGGACTAATATCCATGTCAAAACTTCTCAGGAACCGTGAACCAACACACCTGAGGGTAATGGTGGCTTTAACATTGACTGTGATACCTCTGTGATCAGACCGAGAGACATTACAAAGAATTACAGTATACTATCTTAAATCACAAGATAGAACAGATGGGCTTTGCTGCATATTTATGAACTACCAGTATAATGGGATCATTTCTGGAAGTAGGAGGGAGAAGACTGAAGGTCCACTTTCATTTACTTAGGATTTATATAGGGAACAAATAATGCTGTCCTTTAAAGAAAGCTTGCTTCCTGTTCAAGCCTAAAGCAAGGCTCACTTTCTTCCTTGCTAACACATAGTAAAAAGCATTCATATGGATATTTCCATTGGGTTCATGGGAATATTCACAAGAAAAACATTTAATCATTGATACTGTGTGTGGAGTTTGATTATTTGTCTTTTTTCTGTGATTCATTATCGTGTGTGTGAAAATATGTTACAATATACAGTAATGCAAAGCTCACACCCTTATCCTGAGAAGGATCTAGGAACTCAACATAGTCAAAGATAGAAAATATACATATTTTACTGTTTATGTCAGAAATTAGACTATAAATCCACATTATTCTTAGGAGTAGCTCTTATTCCTAATTTCTAAAGTGCCACAAAAGCATTTTAACCCGTAATTGATTGTATATGATTGTCTGTACAAAACACAGCTAAACAGACCCTTGTTTGCAGCTGGCAATTTATTGCCCTTCTTCATTACAACAAAGAAACCCAAAATGGTAGCCAAAGAGAAAACTGCCAGTCAAAACACTCTTGCTCTCTTATTCACACTGTTGCTTTCTACCTCCACACTCCATTTTTCTCTAACAACAAATTTAACTTATGAATGAGAAAGGTTAAAGAAAAAATATTTAGTTGCCAAAAACATGGCAAAAATATTATAAAAAGATCTGTTACTGTTAAACACTGTATGTCCTTAGAAAAATGCTAGGAACCACAAGAGTTACACTTTTATCTAAGAGGTAGCATATGTGCCATATAATACATATGTTGCAATCACAGCAACTTATTTTGCATGAACAGCAGCAAACTCTGAAAAAAAATTGTCCAGTGCTCAAATGAAAGCTGTCATCATGTCTTCATTTTAAATATGCATTCAAATGGAAAGCAGTTTTTTATTTCTTTTCTAAAGGTTGAGTTTGGGGTTTTTGGTCGACAGTACTTGTTAGCACAAAAAGAGAAGGACCTTTATATTTTTCTATTATAGATTGTTTTGAACAGTTCTATAATGCTAACATTTTAATGCCTGATATAGGTTGAATTAAAATAATTATTCTTGTTCATCACATGTTCTTATTTCATTCTTCCAGTCATCACTTAAAATGAGGGTTCACATTAACCTCATAAGAGATACTAAACATCTATTCCCTTTAAATATTTGTTATCCAATCATTAACAATTTAGACAACTTCTTCATTTACAGAAATGAAACATAAAATAGTCCTGGAAGATTCTGGAAATCATAAGTTGTGAAGCTAAATCCTGAGTATTCAGCATTCCCTATTCTGCGTGACTAAGTGTTCATTTGTGCCATAAAAAAGTTATTTTAACCCTATCCTCATATAATTTGTCCACTGTCTTCATTGGGGCTCTCTTGCACTAGCACTATACATTCATACAACAAAGCAAACCTCTCTGTCCAAGACTTCTGCCCCTCTTGATAATGGGCCAATAAATCTCTTCCAGGCCATTTCTCAATAACAGGGATAGTCTTACATAAAGTGGAAAACTAGAGTTCAGAGAGTATCAAACTGTCCAGAGGGCACGGTAGTGGAAAGCCATCCATAAACCCTGAAGTCTAGTTCACTGTTTTCATACATAAAAACATGAATTAATCTCAAAAACGTAACATACGTTAAAACCAGACAGATTGTTCTCCATATTCCTCATATTAGAACACTGTATCCGGAGCTTTATTCTGCCAGCAATGATGGCAGATAGCCCAGCTACCAGCCTTTGCAGGTTACATTTGCTTCAGACCTCAGACAAGAATGATTGATATCAGCTTTTCAGGGAGGTCTTCCTCTTCAGAAAGCATAATGGCAGTGATCACAGAGTTTTAATATTTGATTTATTAAATAGCATATTGATTTGAGTTTGTGTACTATAAAAATTGTGTAAATGAAACTAGCAAAGACAAAATGTATCTCTAAGCATTAATTTTGTGCAACATTCTTACAAAATAACCCCAAATTATCCTGAACTACAGGACAAGCGTGTTTTGCTAACTAGACATATTGGTACAGTTTTAAATATATCCCTATTCACTCTTAGTCTTATCATTCTGAATCCAATGATCTAGACTCTCAAAAGGTGTGGGGGCATTTGACTTCCAAAAAGACTTTGACCTAAATTCTTGTGATCTCAAAAAGGCAATGTCTTAATAGGTAATTGAAAGTTCATGAGAACTTTTGCATTTTAATTCAAAGATTAATTTGCCCACCAAGCACTTTCACATAGCTGAAAAGAAAATTAAACCCTCTCCTGTCCAGTATAGGGGACTGAAAGAAAAGATCCCTATATTTGAAGAAAATGTATAATATATGCTCTACTGATTTATAGTCTTCCTTGGCATTGAGATGTTGGGTATTTATTTATTTTATTCTGAGTTACACAGAGTAAAATTCCTAAAGCTTCTGAATTTCTACACAATGCTCCTAAAACTCTAGGTTACTTTTGCGGGCTATAAAAAAGCAATATGAACACCTTCTCCAAAGATCCACATCACTTTGTTTTCAAAATTAGGGAGAGAAAAAACAAGATTTCGAAGAAGAAAATCCATTCTGAAAATGTGAAAACACAGTGCATAGGTAACTACAACAAAATTTCAAGGAAAAAGAAGTGCATGATACTTCACAAAGAAAGACCTTTCCATTCTCTGAAGGATGAAACAAAAACAAATATACAAACAAACAAAAATAAATTACAAACTCTTTACAAAGAACTTACAAAATTGTTTCCCTACAAGGGAAAAAAAAAAACCCTCTAATTAAGAGATTTTGCAGTTAAACACATGTTGACTTCTGAGAAAGCTACTAGACTTCATAACTTCATATAATCATACAATTTTTCTCCTGACTGACCATGTGCCTTCATAGTCACCACACAGTCTCAATGTAGAAGCATAAAGCAGGATAGTGATGTGGGAAATGAGGCCTTACTCCTTGATCCTTTAAGGCTCTTGGAAAAGTGTTAGGAAAGTGTTGGCAAAGTGCTGGCAAACTGCTAGCAAAATGTTGCGAGAACTCACCAGAAGGGCAAGCAGATGAAGAGTTCTCCACTATCAGGCTACACAGCTGCTCTTTAGCCACATCTTTGTGCGTGAAATACAATCTCCAGAGCTTTCACAGAGCCTAGCTGCTGAGCCTACCTATTGAAACCAGGCAGTGGAGTGAGACTGAGGTTTTATTCAGTACTTAAATACGAAAATGACTGTAATATGCCTCATGGACAAGGACTTGGAGAACAGTAACTCCAATAGATCTGAGTATTTGCACACATACACACTCTATTCAAAGCATCTGTATGCCATAGAGTGTTATCAGAAGACTAATATATCCCAATCAGACTGGATTTATTTATAGAGAACGCTCTTTTCGCAGTGTTAGATGGCTCATTAACTTGATTCAGCTTGCACACAGCAAAAATATTCCCTCCCTCTTCAGATTTTTTATATGGAATTATAATTTCTTGTTTCATTTGTTAAAATCCTTTCGCTATGAGGGCATTTCAGAAATGCTTTATTGCACATGACTTTTTAAAATGCCGGAGTATTCATTTTGACCAAAAGGCTCTCCTTTTGATGATTTCCTCTTAAGGGAGATACCAGAGAGGGCTGTCCTATTTCTTCTTTTCATTTGCCTCTTCCAGAAACCATTAATAGCCAACATTTGATCCTCCCACACAAAAGTTCATGATAGCAAAGTTGGAGTGGGTTATACATTGTGCTTTGAACTGATTATGACTTTGGTATGTCACTGCTACTGTCACTATAAAGCTGAGGGAAATTATACTGTAAGAACTTTTATCTAAATGTAAGTACAATCTCATCCTGGAAAATTTAGGAAATCTATGAGCTTAGAAAATTTGTAAATTTTAAACTTAACATTTCAAATTAGTGGGGAGATTTGCTGGAATTATGATCTGAACCTGTCCAGGAGAAGCTGGCAAAAGAGTATAACTATATTTTTTTGGTAGTTTACCAATTTTCTCTTGGTTTCATAAAACAGAAAACTCCAAGATCCCTTCTTCACTGGTTTCAGCTCCACAGCCTGCTCTCATTTATGACTATAATTAAAGACAGAACAAAAAAAAAAAAAAAAAAAAAAAAAAAAAAAAAAAAAAAAAGCAGAAAAATATATGAACATATGAATGTATTGAAATCAGTGGATTTGAGTCATAAGCTTGCCCGGCAAACAGGGTCTTTCTCATTATTGGAATGCAGTAAGGATGAGGATCTGGGTGTGCTATTTTAAAGAAATGAATGGGCAACGCATTCTTCAGTAGTTGCAATTTGTTCACAACTTGATTTTAAACTACTAATATCAACTTTCTTCAGTAGGTTCCTTATCAAACTCTTCTATCTTAAAATCTTTCAGGTTAATGCAACCTCCTTTTTTAACATCACTTACAAGAAAAACAATGTTTACGTGTGTTCTAACCATTCCCACTGCAGGCCCCATTCTCTATTCTTAACCATTCTATTTTTTTGATATCTGAATATAGAGAACTCTGTTTTAGAATCAGCTTATCAAATTTGGTTTTGAGCACCATAGGAGAAGGTGAGATGAAAATAATTCTTTCCATCAGAGGCAAGCTTGTTGCATTGCTGCTTAAGGAAAGATTTCTTTACCAAAGAATCTGGGCAAAATAACTTTGATTTTTCAAAAAATGGTAAATATGAAGTCAGTTTTAGAGTCAAGAGCAATCTGAAGACCAGTTGTGTGAAAAAATACAGAATTACTGAAGGCTGTGATTTTGCTGCAAACTGTCATAATAATTTAATGGCTTATTAAAAACAAAAATCAAAGTTATGAATCTTAAACCTTAGTGATTTTTTTAAAGTTCACTTCCATTTACTACGAAAACAGTTGCGATAAAATTCTGTAAAATTAGGTCTGAATCAATGTGAGCAAAAAGAACCATAAATATCTCTACCTCTCTTTTTATGTTTGCCCCTGCCTCTAACTTTGTCTCTAGTTGTGTCTCCTTCTTTCTCACTCTGTTCAGATATGTCACAGTTTTAAAGACAATCTCATGATTTATGCACCCACTACATAGCTCTTGAACATTTCAAGCATGTGCATTATATTTCTGAATCCAAAGGACTTGGAAACACAAAAAAATTGTTACAGAGTAATGAGTTATCAGATGTGCCCTGCTGTGGTAAATATGTATCTGAGAAATCCCATAGCATACATGATAAAGATTGTGAGCTACTTTGAATTAGCTTCACAGTAAGCATGAAGGCTCAAACACTTAATCTGGAACAGCTGATGCATGATAATTCTATAATTATGCTAATTGTATTGCAAAGTTATTTCTGCTCAACTGTTTCAAGTCAAAGAAAGTTATATGTACACTGCAAGTACTGTTTAGAATCATTTGTGTTAGAAAGAAAGCTGATTTGTTGCATGTCCTTCTGCAACTTTCTTGGTTCCACATAACCCAGCAGTGACAGGGATTTCTTAGCCTTTAAATATCCTGGTATGATACAGAATGATCAGGCCAAAGACCAACTTCTTTCTAAGCAATATTTTCTAAGCAAAATTTTAGATGTGCCTATTTTAGCCAGGCACGTGTTTGATTTCTGTCTCTAAGAATACTTTTTTCATATTTTGGCAATATATCCATACTACATTTCTGCCTGTATTTTCTTCTTCGGTGCATTAATGCTGATGAGCCTGTGCAATTTCCTCCGTGATGAACAAACCTGCCATTAAAAACACTGTTTAACCTAAAACATATAACAAGTATAAAAACAGCAGCAGTTCATAAATGAGCTGAGTTTCCATGGAAGTATTATAACTCTTACTAGTCTTAATTAGCTTCTCTGCTCTTTAAAAGTACATTCTGGCTAATCTAATGGTCTGCTGATGGTACAAACTGGTTTTATAAGCATGGATTCCTCGTTCTGCCAGTATATAGTGACTGCAATGATCTGGATGATGAAAAAACAGAATCTACTGTCTGCTGACACAGCCCTCATCCAAATGAAATCTGCTATAATGCGGTGGTAATAATAATAGCAATAAAAATAATAACAATAAAGGAAGATATCAATACATTAGAAGAAACTTGTTTTTCTCTCCAAATTGTTAGATTAAGAGATACTAATGGTATTTTTGTCTCTAGTACTTCTCCAACTAAAGTACTCTTAATTAAAATCAGCACTAAGGAATACAAGATGGCTACAATCAACTGTTTAAATTCATAAAGTAGATTATTTAAATTAATCATAAAATCTTTCTATTAAAATATGTTTATTGCAAACCTGTATTAAAATCTGGATCATTGCCACATAAAGGCCATCTACAAAGGACAAATGTGAATTTCAGAAGCCTGAGTGAAATTTTGCTTTTATCCTCTATTTTCATTTTTTTACCTCCTCAACAAATTATTCCAATGGCATAAGAGCCTCTGAGTCATATTTTCCAACTTCTTCTTGTGCCTGTATATACCTTCTCTCCTGGCTCAAAGCAATTGCATTCAGGATGGCCCAACCTTTTCAAATGATCACCACAAGATTTTAATTTACAAAAGGGTACTTGAGACTGTTTTGATACCTAATCGGTTTTATATATGAGAAGGTTCCTCTAGGCTTCTAATCTACAAATTCTATACACATGCCTTCTAAATACTGGACAACCTCCTCCCAAGAACTCCAATTATCCTTGATTTGCAAATATTTTTTTCTCACTTCTCTCTTGACTTTGATTCACTTTCTTTTTATCCCGTCCTGACTGCAGGTTCTAATGCTTTGTTAGACTTTGCCATAGTTTAGTTAGCAGTCCAGAATGCCCTGGGTCCTGATATATATGTATATCCCATTGTCTTCTGTGGAGCAACAGAATATCATTCCGTACTGCGCCGCAGTAAGTCAGACTTAGTTTCCACGCTATGGAATGCTACAGTTCTAGCCAGAACATGTTACAAGGTATTCTGTGTGTGGCAAATGGGTGCTGTTGCTGGGGGAACTAACCTTCATTTATCATATTTCACTTTTTCTCTGAATACTAATCTGGGATCCTTGTGTATATTGTTGTCTTCACAGTTTCCAGGGAGTTTCTCTGTTAGCAGTGCTCCCACTGCCAGAATTTCAGGCCTTAGATTCATATGAGGTTATAATCCTTTTGGTCCCACATGTATAGCCATTATGATAAATTTATTTCTCTGCAAATACCAAAATAACATTTGTCATAAGTCATTTGGCATCAGACAGGTAACAAATGGAGGCCAGCTATCTCTGTTTTAATGACCATTAGATTTCAGGGTAGAATCAGAGGTAGAGTCCTTGTTAGATAGGTTAGGCTACTGTGATATACTCCTCCTACATGTACAAAGCAACCTGAAGCAGTAAATAAGCACCAAGAGGCTTGGACAAGATGCAACAGAGGGACTCAGATACTCAAGCAACAATGTGGGAGTTCAGATAGACAGACAGATAAATGGACCTCAAAGAATCTTGCGTTGATGTGGTGGTATTCATGAGCTAAAAGAGCAGCCCCCACACAGCCTGAAATGAGTCAGGCTGATTATAAAATGCAAGATATGCAGCCTCCCACATCTGACTCTAAATTCCCATTTGTTCTGCTAAAAAAATTTCTTCATTTGCTCAAACTCATTTAAAGACTGTTAAACACTTCTGTGGTCAGTGTGAGCCAGAGCAAAGCATGCTCAAGCCTTTAGACAGTAGTGCTTATCAGATAAGGCTGGAAAAGGTTTTTTGAGTCATCACAGTGTGAATTAATTTTAAAAGAAGGACATGAATCAACATGTCTAAGCAGCAAAAGCAGACAAGTGGGCCAGAAAGAGTCTCTGAGAAAAAGTGCAGAAAAATAATTTGCATAGAAAACCTGGGAAGAATGTTTCAGGGGCACTTGGATGTGGAAAGATATAGAGCTACTCAAATCTGGAGGAAACACAGAAGAAAACATGGAGTGGTCTTGTTCATGAGCTAAGTGGAAATATTGTTTACATGAATGGCTCCCCTATGTTTTGTCAGATTGTCATTAATACTTTTCAGTAGCTATTCTTCAAACTGGAAAAAAATAGTATATTTCAAGATGCATTAAATCCAGGATGAACAGCAAGATTAAATCAGATTGCACTTCAAGGAACAGTGTTTGAGAGCAAAAGTACTTCATTTACTTCAACTTACATAGCTGAGGAAGTGAAAGAACATGACAAACATAATGCCAGAACACATTAAGTACTGGTGAAGTGAAAACAAAATAATTTTTTTATTACTTTCCATCCTCCATGTGCAGTTCAATGACTTCTGAGCTATATGGGTTTAGAACTGGGGTTAAGGTATCACAATCAGCTTCTACTGCCATGTGCCCTCTTCCCTCGTAGTGATTCTCACTGCTTTATGTGTAGCCATTCTTACCCACTTATATGCAGGGACTGTAATTTAGAGAAAATAAACAAATAAGGACTGTATAGTATTAAAAGCAGTAATGGCTGAAAAAGCAACGGGAAAAAATGAGATGTACTTTGAGAAATACATTTCTGTAGTTGTTAGTCAAATCTTATTTCAAATTCTGTTTTGTCTCATTTCCATTTAATTATGATTTTGGATTGTATCCCTCTAACTCTGTTCTTCATTATTATCACAGCATATCTGGGCTTTTTTGAATGGCTCTAATTGGCATCCTTGCTGGCAGTCTCAACAAAGAGGCCAAAGACTTAATGTACATGGAGACTGAAGTGTCACCTCCTTTGAAACTGTCCTTCTTAAACACAGTGGTGACAAGCTGGAGAACCAGTGTCTGTGATCACTAGGGTTGTCAAATATGCTACCTGGAGGCAGGCTGGGGGATGTGTATGGATTCTTTCTGCCAGCAGTCAAACTCCACTCCAAGGGTCTTTGCACACAGCAGTTTGCAGGACCAGAGTGGAGATGAACAATGGACTTCACGCTTAGACAACTGTGAATATTGTCATTTCTAAAAATCATAAAATGCAAGCATACAATTAAAATATAAATGTTCAAATACCTGCTTCTACTGCAGCATAAATTGGATGAAGTCCCATTCATATTGAAATGTAAATGCAAAATATAAATCTAATATGTTAAAAAAAAAAAAGGATGGCTTTGAAAAAGATAACATTTTTCATCTGTGTGGAAGATAATGATACAATATTCAAGTTTTCCATTCTAAAGGTAATATTTTTTGTCTAAGTCAACATACTTTACCATTTTTAAACTTTTCTCATCATATTTTTGACAGCAGGTTTTCCAATTTTGACAGCTTTTAAAAAGTAATTTTAACAGACGAGTGATTTCTCCTCTCAGCAGTCAGATTATGTGAAATGTCAATGTAAAAACTATATACTGTGACACATAATCATTTTTTCATTGAATTTACTTATTAATTTTACTTGCTATTGCTAATAAAATGTAAGTGCTTAGCTAATTGTATTGCTTATTTAATTTTTTAAAGGAATGTATTTTAAAATTGTGGGTTTTTTCTGACTACAAAATTTCTGAGGAAGCTACAATTTGTCACACTTCCAAATTATTTAAAGAAGAATTACTACCACAATTGATATTCCCAGCTGAGCGGCCAAAGAATGAATCAGCAGGGAGAGGTTAAACGAGTCTTCCATCAGTAGGGCGGGCTCTTTGATTTAAAGGCTGGAACATATCTGCAGAATTTTCCAGGGAAGCTTTTTAGACATGGTACATGTACTCTGTAGAAACCTGCAGACTTTTGGTACCTATGCTATCAGTTGGGCACTTTCAGCAAGAATGAACTCAGCAAAGAGGGGAGGAATCTAAAAGGGAATGGACAATTCAAAGTTTTCACTTCTAAATCAAATTCAGCTTAAGCAAGGCATAAATGAGTTGGATCAAATCCTACCTCTAAAGAAACACAGTTCTGTATCTAAGTTTTTAATTTCGGTACAATGAGTTTTATTTGCAATTTTATACACCAGAAATCCAAAGATATTATCTTTTTGTATTCTATAAGCCTAAATGAAAAAAAAATTTAAAAACCCCACTAAACCCAAACAGATCACATTCTCAAGATCAGTGCTATAGGTAGAGTGTGTCTTCAGAAACTTTGGGGGTTAGGTCAAAATCTTGTATTCATTGCAGTTTCACACAACTGTAACACACTGGAATGTAATCTCAGAATAAATCTCTTTCTTTATCTGTCTCACTTCATCCAGGAACATACTCTAGTGACTGAGAGAAAGTACCCAGATAAAAGAAAATTTGCAGGAAATTAAGATTTCCCTCTTTATTAGCCTTAAACCATCAAATAATCTTATGAAATGAGGAATATGTCTCATAGGAAGAAAAAGACTCAGTGTCACTCCCTGTATTTAAAGTATTTCTGTATCAGCTCAATTTAGGTGTCATTACAATCTATTTTGTATTCGATTTTGATCCATCCACTTCATATGTCACTGGGCCAAAAGTATGCTTGCGTTCAAAACCGCTGACAAACTTACCACGATGTAGGCTGCTCCTTCACAGCACTAATGTAAAACAGTTCTAAATCGAGCAATGTTCAATTATCCCTGAAAGTACAGATGACTTAGTTCTTAGTTAACTTCATTGTTTTCCAGTAAAAGTGAAATGTGCTGTATGCAAATTAAATAATACTAAGTGTCAGCACTTAAAAGAAATGCTCATTTAGTTTCAGAAGAGTTTTTTTGTTGCAAATTTTGTTCATTTATTTTAAAAGAAATTGTGTTTGTCTTAATTTGTTCCAAACACAATATGATTGTGAGACACAGTGCCTGCTGGCAAAGTTGGAATTGCTGTCAGCAGGAAATGGCAAACTAATAATAAATGGTGGTAAAATATTTATGTTATAGTTTACTGAGAAAATGAATGCCGTTTTCTATTTCATTCCTGCCTGAGACAGTACACAATAACATAGTTGTTTTCAAAATATGTAGACAGGATTCTAAACTCTGTGGTGGCTTATCTTGTAACCATCAGCTGAAAAAAAAATAAATTATAAAAATAAATCCTTTTAGCAGCTCAAATTTAAGAAATTTCAACTGGGAGTACATAGTGCAGTAATTAGTAGCATCTCACATTCAATGTCATTGGACACTAGTCTGATAGATCAAACACTTGTGTATGTGGCCTACTTACTTAGTTGCTCACTCATAATTTTCAATAACAGTGCTGTTCTCATGCAGGGAGGGGTGGTCCAGAGCCACTAGATTACTCTGCAGAATGGTGATGTTCAAGTACAACACTGTGTTTATGTACTCCCCAAAGTGTATCAAAGCTCAGATCCACAGAAATAAAAGAAAAGTCAAACAAAACAAGCATTAGACTGCGTAAAATAAGGTATGGACAAGGCAAACAGGTGAGGCATTGTTTAGGTGGCTAAGGTAGATCAATATCTGTGCTTGCAAGCCAGGAATTCTGCCTGCTTTCCTCTGGCACTATGCAGATCATCTTACGGCCTGCAGACAGACTGTCGCCAAACCCAATTGACAGACAACCTATTTCACCCTTGCAAAAATCATACCCATCTTCATTCTTGTGGCCCATGAGGGAAAAATAAAAGCCCATGCAAAGTCACACTGGAGAGTAGGCATAAAGCATCCTTGCACCTAACTTTTTTTACTATTCTGTTATGCTAATTATATGATGAAAGCAGCAAAACTTTCTTTTTCTTCAGTTACCAAGACAAGTCTGTGTATTTTCCCTAGGCTGGCTTGTGAAAGTACAGTGCATTAGTCTTTCAGGATTTGAAAGAGATTCATATGACACGTTGATACTGTTGCCTCCTTCTCTCAAATGATCTGTTTATTATTGAAGATGTTTTTTGATTTGAGACAGGGAGACATGAAGAAGCTCTTACTGCACATCCCAATAACACAGATTGGTTAAGGTCCTGTCCCCTTCAAAGATATGTTTTCATTTCAAAAAATTGAATTAACATATGTTCAATTTAAAGAACCACTAGACTCCTTCAATAAAATCCTGAAGACTGTGAAGTACTTCGTTTCCAGCACCAGAGCTTCTGATAAGAAATTTCAACTCATGCCAGCTTCAGTACTGGAGAGACCACTCCTGCAGCCTGCACCTTTCAGGTCTTAGACACACAGTATCATAATTTGAGATTGGAGAAGGAAGAGAGGATAAGAAGGACTTTATAGACCCTTAGAGAAAACTTCATTCTTGCTTTCATTAAAGACATTGCTACAGATACTATTTCTGTTCACTTTTTAAATTGAAAATCTCACACTTTTTCTCTCATTTCTGAACTGATTAACTATTAAAATAGAGTTGCGATTTCAAAATAATGTCTATTTCCCTATTTTAAGGAGGTGAAATATTTGGCTTGAATCTCCAGAGTGTAAAAGGTCACCTTTGTAGACTGATGCATATCATATCTCCAAGTAATGAGAACAAGTGTGCTTCTCCTCAATGCAACAGCCTTAGTTACTCTTATATTGCAACCATTTTCCTGCCTTACCTTTCTTTATGGTAGAGGAAATGTAATTTAGTTGTCAGATTGAAATGTTTGATATAAATCTTTAGCCTTTCTTTCAAACAACCATTTCTGTAACATTATATTATAAACAGCTGGCATGTTTAATTAAACAACTGCTTTATTTTCAGCAGAAGAAGAAGGTATGATTATATTAATTGAATAGTAGGACCTGTGACCAAATTAATAGAAAACATTTTCAGCTCTACAAGGAGGTATGATTATCTTAATTTCAAAATGAGGCACGTGACTAGAGTTGAAATGAAATGTTTAAGTCTCTGTCTTTACAATTATTCAAAAGTATTTTCATTGGAAAAAGTGAATAAATATAATTTTAAAAGTATCTTCCCATGATAACTCTTGCTTCAAATTCCAAGCTGGCTAAAAAAAATTAAATCAGTTATATAAAAGTCCTAGAACAATTTATTTCTATGATGAAGTGTGTTTTACATGATCATAATTTTAGCATGTTTACTGGTACTTTTGAATTAAGATACTATCTTTCTATGAATGCATTATAGCAAATCTGCCTTATATTTTATAAGCTTACTCTTGTAGCTAGTCACAGAACTGCTCGAATGGCTTGCTCATGTAAGAAGTCCATTTAATAGAAGCAAAATGTTACCTACATTGAATAACATATACTGTTTTAAAAGTTTCAGTATCAGTATTGTTGGTGGTTTTATTCTGTTGTCTCAAAAGCAATTTCTGTTATTTTCTACATATATACCATTAATAAATTTAAATTGCCATGATTTCCCTGGAAGAGAAAGAAAGGTTTCAAGGTGACACGCACACACACAAAAATCTCGAATCCTCTTTTATTTGTTTGAAATAGAGAAAATCAAGAGAAACATCATTTAAATGTTTATGACCAAATGAAATTATCAGTGCAAAATGAAAAGCTGTTAAAGGAAACATACATTGAGATACAATCCCAATTACCCATGTTTAGATATATTTATTTAGGTAAATAGATGAAATATTTTTGATTCAGATGTGACAATTTCTATGCTGTCATTTACCTTGCAGAGATCATAGAATTTTTGCTTTTATCACATTCCCCAGAGTACTTTTGTGTTTTTATTAAAAATCAGTAGTTGAGAAAACATGTCAGATGCTAAGCACAAAATCCACAGTGCAGCAAATGGAAAAATAGAACTATTTTTTTGGAAAACATGTATTTAAGTCAACCTACATACAATCTTCAATGACTTGCCAATGAATGTTAATTAACTTTAAAGTTACACCATGACATGCCTTCATGTGCTAAAGAAAGATCCTGCTTATTTAACTGGTGTATGACCAAAGAACAAAAATTAACAGATACAGTTTTGACAGAAAACTATAGCTAAACTTATATTGTTATTTTGGTTGATTACTCCAATAATATCAAGAAATTAAACTAAACCCTAAGTAATGTCCACTGGCAAGTTGTGGTCATTAAAGATATGATTTTTTTTTCTTAGCAACTGACTTAAAATGAAGCTTATACTGAGGTGAAAAAATGTCACTGTCTGAGACTAGAGTGTTGCTCTTTTTTTAAAAAAAAACTTCATATTTTATTCCTACTGTAGCTAATGAGACTACTCAGGGATTTAAGTTGAGTATATTATACCAGTTTTCTGTATCATTACACAACATATATAACAGGTTGTAGGTTGCTCATTAAGAATAAATTCAGTCACAATTAAGTTGAACATGAACACTGTTTAAGTAACCTAAAAACTTCAATAAGCATCAAAAGTATTATGTTCCTTTGTCAAATGTGGACAGTAGACTAGTTCCTTTTAATTTATTTATGTTTATACAAGTGAGTGCAATATAAAGGGACAAGTCTTCTCACCCTCTCACACAGAAATTGCTTAGATGTCAGTGGAATTATTCATGAAGAAAGTTAATGAAGTTTAGTGGATGATTTTGAATCATTAATTTACTTGGGAGAAAAAATGTATATGGGTTAACAAAGATGAATTTTTCATTTTCCTGATAATAGAAGATTTCCTTAGAGTCTTCAATGACATATCTTATCAAGATTCATCATTCTACCAAGGATATAGAGAAATCAAAAACAACTATTCAGATTTGCTAATATATCCTGTGAAGTCTGTTGAAGAGAAAGGTGAGCAGATTTTATTATTATGTTTCTGTATAGGGCTGAGCAGGCAGCATTAAACAGATAAATGAAAACATCTGGTTAGTAGGGAATTGAAGGGACAGCAATGCTAACAGACAAATCCTTCATGGTAGCCTCCAAATATTTCTCTGCAATGTATCTTTCTGGTTTGAAAGTTATTCCACCTAATCTGTAAAATGCTTTGCTGACTCAAGTTATACATTTAACTAATGACTACTTCTACCGTCATAGTTTCCATTCCTTTATTTCATCCCTACTCTTTATTTCAGCTTCAACAAAACAAAATATATGGTTCCAAAATGCAAATCAAATGTTAGTTTATGTCTGAGTAAATGTCCTTTCCAAGAAACATGAAAATTCTATTTCTGTTGCAACCTCTACTCTAAAATCCACTAACTTAATTTTACTAAAATACATATAGATAATGAAGATAGACACAACATTTGATAGTCTGAAACACTCACAAATGTGAAGAATCCATCTTTCAAGGCCCTGTGTTGATTCATCACAAGACGGAAGAGGAGGCAGGTAAATGGGCTTATAAACATAGAATGTCTTCTTAACACTCCTGAATATGGAATGATTGTTGAATCAGATCTTTGGTGTAATATTATAACTTTAGCTTGTATCTTGGACTTCATTGTCAGTTTTCTTTTGGGTTCTAATGTTTTATGCTCCCCTTTAGAAATGTTGATGTCTAAACCAACTGTCTGATTCTTTTGAAATCACAAAAATTGAATATAATGATGTTTCATTCAGATTTCATTCATATTAGTAGAATGTGCTCTCCTAAAAGCAGGGTTTGGTTTTGGTGACTAATTGCAAAGAGGGTAAGATGCTCTCCACTGAAATATATAAGGGTTTCCTTTTAGGGGTCAGTATTTTCCTTTATTCTACATAGACTTTTAGTGCCAAAAAATGGCTTATTTTAGAAAGACAGTATTTCCAAAGAATTTATTATTCCTGCATTAGTCATTTTCTGTGTCCTATATTTGCGGCTAAGCAAATGGAAAACTAACTGTAAACATTCTTCACAGATTTCTGAACACAATGATGTTTATAGCAATTCTGTGGCCATTAAACCATCCTACTGGCCATGACAAAATCTAGTCAGTGGTAGATTCCGATCCATGCCAAACAATACATAAAACAGGACTAGAAGAAAAAGACACACTTTTTTTCTTTTTTTGACAGATTGCTAATGTTAGGCTTAGCTTTATTAAAAAGGAAAAAAACAGTAACTGAATGCTAATGAAAGGAAAGCATCAATTGGGACTGTGAAGGAATTCTGTCCTTAGAAAACTTCGATGACATTTAGATATAGTCCCTGAAGTGACCGTAATACAGTGAATCCAATGGCAGAAACTGCATGGATGAGAAAGTAAACTGGAAATATCCACAGCTTCCCACTCCCTGTGAAGCCCAAAGCTATCTTACTGCAATGTAAGATTCTTGTTGGGTAGAGAGCTGTTGGTATTACTCAGATCTATTCAAATTATTTGGTGTGAAGAATCTCTGGAAAAAATGTCATGTAAATATTAGTTAAAATTTGAATATGAATATGAATTTGACTGGATTTATAACTAGTTACACTTTAATTGACTTTTTTTCCTCATCTAAATATGTCTTTCCATTGAAGCCAAAATGTTCCATAAAAATGTGTCAGTTTTAATGATGTTTAAAATGGGAATGTTCCTGGCTTGTCTATTCAGTCATTTCCTAATGAGAGAGTGAAACAAAGGGCTAGAAAGAGAAATACATGTACACAACAAAAAAATATTTTTTTTAAACCCCGAAACAGATACATGCAATTTTATGACACAGAAAGTGTTCCAAAGAGTTTTGGTTTATTTCCAGTGTGAAACAAAAAGACATCTCAAGCCATACCTACTTTCACAGACTGGGAAATAATACATTACCCGTAGGTTAGCTCTAGGTATTACGTTTTCTGTTTCCTGAAAATAGTACAGTAGATCTGTAACAAGAAACACTTACAAAAATAGTTTTCAGCTTGAATTCATTAGTAGTCCCAAAAGCAAGTTCCAGTTGACTGTAATTTTTACAACTACAGTATTTTGTATATGTTGTGTTGGTCTACATAAATCAACTCTTTAGTGAAAGGAGCAGTACTTACAAACATAGCAAACCAGTGCCATATACTCAGATGCTCAATTGCTTTCTGAATAACATCAGTTATTTTGACTGTATGTGTATGAGATATAAGTTATATTGCCTGCAAATGCATTTTAATTTCACATTTATACTGACTTTTACTACGTTTTTTTTTGTTTTTATTTAAGGACTAAAACAAATAAATTCTGAATTTTGCATTGCTGGATAAGATGGAACTGAAAGAATTCATAAAGCTGCCCCTACTACTGCACGCAGTCACTATATAGATGCAACAGTGATACAAAGTTGCCTTGGTCAACCCAATTTCCTGAAATTCAGACAGTTGTGGCTGCACTTTCTGTCTCTAAGGAATTAGAGTGTAAGCAGATGTACGATCAAACCATGGTTCTTAAACAAAAAACCAAAAAGACAAAAACCAAAAAAAAACCACCACCACCACCACCACCAAACAAAAAACAAACAAAAAACCCAACAAAAAAACAAAACAAAAAAAAGGTAAAAGATTCCCCAAATCATAAGATTAACTTAATTTAGATTTTATAGTCAAAAACTAGAATTAAAGTGTGTCAGAGGTTGAGAACAAAAGTCACAGGTTCCTGCAGTAATAATTGCAATATGCTAAATAAAATTGCTCGATAATCCACAGAACATAATCACAAAAGTAGGAAAAAAATTGCTCTTAATGGTTCCTCCACTCAGATCTGGAAGAAAATGGTCTTCCTAGCTGAAATTTGGTAACCGGTTTTATCTCAAAGCCATGATCATGATAGCTAAGACTTCTGAAAATAAACCAGTATCACAGGATTTTTTGTCTCTACTCGGATTTTCAGGTGAGGCAAGCTAGCCTAATGTAGACCTAACCATTCTAACTACAGGAAAGAGGAGCAGAAATTAATTTGCATATCTTAATTTATTAACACAACGAAGATTACAAATTGTCAAAATTCACAACAAACAGGAGGGTCTATAGGTTGAGGATTATCCACTGAAGTGATTTACAAATACTTTTAAAGTGTAACAGTAGTAGAGAATTTTGCAGCCTGTTTGCATACTATTGGAGAACAAGAAAAAAAAGCAAAATCTGACACCAATTATTCATTCTGTGGCATCCCTTCACTTTAGTTTATACTATACTAAAGGCATTTTCTATAAGCTTTCCACACTGCAGTGATGTAAGGCATGCACACAGTATAGGGATAAAGGAAAGTCATTTGTTGGCCTCATCATTTCCTTATTTTTTTTTTTTTTTGATTACCCACACTGTTTACAAGGTGGTACATGTATCATCTACAAAATACCCATGAAGCACAATATCTGCTAAATTTTAGTCAAGGTTCGCTTCCTTTCAAAGTAATCACTGATCCACCATTAAAATAGCTTATAAAAACAACCATTTGGGAAAAAAACTTATAGCATTCTGCTGCTGTTCTATTACACATTTTAAATTTATTTTCAGATTACATCTCAATATTGCCAAACAATTTTTGATCTGATTACAAATGCCTATGAAATCCAGAAATAAAACAATATTGGTATTATTTATATTTCTATAAAAAGCAAAGATAATATACAGGACTGGCTTTTAAAACTATTAATGAGCCCTGGCAATGTGAAAAAGAGATGGATTAGGTAGATGTAATGAGATATGATTAAAGGGTGTAGGCACTGAAGGGTGTTGGAGAAATTCTTTTCAGAGGGAGTATAATTAGTGTCTGATAAAAGTACTTAGTAGATAAGATTTTTGAAGAAGAAAGGTTAAGATAAACACATACCATATGACAAACCTGTTTAATTTTTTTCCTTTCGTTCTTGCATAGTCAATAATCTGTTGAAGTTTTATACATAAATAACATTTGTTGAGTACTTGATGAAACTTCACAAGACCATTAAAGAGGTTTTAATTGCAAAACCTAGAAAGCAAAGAAAATGTTGAAATGTCCTATTACATTTCATTTATGCATTTCTCTTTTGATTTATGCGACTTAGATAACAACATGCAATCTTTTCCCTGAAATTAAACAAACAAATGGACTTCTTAAAAAGTAAGGTTTCTAGAAGTTGCTTAGCAACTTTCAAAGCACTTTTTATTAAATTGAATGATGCTTCTCTTAGTTTAGTCTTTAAAATAAGCAGCAGCCTAAAGCAGACCATCCCAGCCGCCTTTATACCAGTCCTGGGCAGAGTTGCTTTTTTGACCCCTTGGCCAGTAATATTTTGCGTACTTTAAAATAATGAGATATCAGGCCTTTGGTTTTCCACTTTTAAGTGTGAACCTTCGACCCACAACTGGAGTTTGGAACTGGAGTGACAAATGTTAGTCCAGTTAGAGCACTCATAGACAAATTGCAGATAAATGTATTAGATATTTATGGATCCAGAAGAAAGGTTCAACATGTGAACTTACCATGTAAAACATGAAAACCTGAAATAAAAGCAAATGTTGCCTACTGTGCATCTGGGGATTCCTCACTGAAGGACAGATATTGTGTCATGCTCTCTAGTCCCTATTTTCAAGACCAGCAATAGCGATTTCCCCTTGTTTCCTTGTCCTTAAGACATAGTATATTTTCTACAATAATTGCAACAGAAAATTGTTTAGGACTTCATAGAATCATAGAATGGTTTGGATTGGAAGGGACCCTAAAGATCACCAAGTTCCAAGCCACCCTGCTGTGGGCAGGGACACCTTCCATTAGACAAGGTTACTCAGACCTCCATCCAGCCTGGCCTTGAACACATTCAGGGATGGGGGATCCACAGCTTCTCTGGACCACCTCTACCAGTGTCTCACCACCCTCACAGTAGAGAATTTCTTCAAAATGTCTAATCTAAACCTACTGTCTTCTAGTCTGAATCCATTCCCCCTTGTCCTGTCTCTACATGCTCAAAAAGTCCTTCTCCATCTTTCTTGTAGGCTCTTTTCAGGTACTGAAAGGCTGCAGTCAAGTCACCCCAAAGCCTTCTCTTTTTCAAGCTGAATAAACCTTGATGGTGCTGCTCTGGACTCACTCCAACAGATTGATCTCCCTCCTGTTCTTGAGACACCAAAGCTGGGTACAGTACTCCAGGTGGGATCTCAACAGAGCAGAGTAGAGGGGCATAATCACTTTCTTCAACCTGCTGGCCATTCTTTTGAAGCAACCCAGGATATAGTTGGTTTTCACAGTTACAGTACTCTGCAGTATTCTGGACTGTCAGTATTTCAATAGTCCTTTATTACCCACATCTTCATGAAGAGAAGGATTGGTAAAGCTTAGCATTGGAAACTCTAGTCTGACACGGCTTCTGAAATATCTCCTCTGAAAGCTAATTCAGGCCTATGTGCCAAGAGAATCTGCCTCAACATGGCTGCTTCTACAAATTCAGTCACTGAGCAGAGGAATTTACTTGAGAGTAGCAGACCACAAAAACAAAATGGAGCCTGAGATCAGGCTTTTCATGGAACCCATATGCTAATAGCAGTAGCCTTGTTTCAGTGCAGAGGAGTAAACCGTGATCACCTTTCTCATTCTCTAAAGGTATGCCACTTAGAGGACTGCCACACATCAGGAGCAGGTTTTCTTCTTCTGTCTGTGTATGGGAATGTCTTTGGTTCTTATGTAAGACTTCCTGTTACACACAGCATGTGCAAAACTCAAGACCCTACATGGCATGGAGGGTATACAGAACAGTCTGTATCATCAACCAAGTTATTCAAGTGTAGTCATTCAGTACATAAAACCAGTTCCCACTGGGCATATAATCTATGCAGAGATCATTTGGTGCTGAGTTCAAGTATCTTGCAAAAACTGCCCCAAAAGATGTATTGTTATCAATGAGCAAATAAACAAAACAAATAATACAATTGGCAAAAAGTTCCTGTCCCAACTAAGTAAAAACATACATCCAGATTTGAGGATTATTTCATGAAGATAAATATGGGCAAAGGGAACAGTGCTTTTTGTGCTATGTAAATAGTAGATCAACATCTCAAAAAGAAACAAAATAGATCTTTTGCCTTGTGACTTCAGTAATTTATACAGCTCCTACCAGTTCATTACTAATTAATTAATTAGTTGTGAGATTTTCAGCTCCTCCAAACTTCAAGCAGACTTTTTAATGGTAGTAGGTAAATTCTAAATGTCAGAAGGAAGCTTTGAAGTCATTTCTAACCAATAGTCCTAAAAGAAGATTGAAAAAATCCATTTCTTGACAGTAATGTTATTTCTGATGTGCAACAATAACACTGTAAATCAATATTGTTCTTTACTATTTTCTTTCAACTTCAGTGAAATATTTCAGAAAAATCTGAAATAAATTATTTTTTTAAACAAACATACCAAGTTGGTATCTAGCTTGGCATATGTTTCTGTGAAATAAATTCTAAACATTTGCAGAGGAAATATCTTTGTTGTTAGGTGATCTATTCTCTGTCAATGAAAGGATGTTCCTCATATTACATTATTCTCTAGGGTTTTTGGTTTGTTTTGTTGTTTGTTTTTTTTTTTTGCAAACTTGGCATCAAATGCCTAGATTCATGGGGCTTCCAGCATTTACTTGAATCTCAAGAATCTTTTCCACCAATTTCCATCAATCAGGAGAATTTCAAGAACATTTAAACCTTTTTTTAACAGCTTTTTAGTGTTAGTCTATTTCTTCCAGTGATAATCCAGGGCCATCAGGCAAGGAGGCAAAGATTCAATGGACTCTGGCAAGCAGGAATGAAAATGGAAGTGTCAGGAACTCTATCGTGTTGCTGGAAGAGAGGATGAGGAGGTTCTTCGGAGGTAATAAGGCAGATAGGTCACTTCCTTCCCACATATACTTCTTGTATACCCTGTTCACACAGGTCCTGATGCCCAAGTTTCTTCCTGTAAACCAACAACACTATTTCACAATTTCAGTAGGGATTGTGGTGGAGTTGTACAGGGAAAGTCTGGATATGTTTAGGATCTACATGAAAACAAGGCAGCAAGCACTTTTCTGCTTTGCTTGTAGGGGCATGTGTCAGAAAACTCTTAGAGACATTGACAAATATGGCTTCATGGGCTGCAAAACAGAGACAGTGTTCAGACACCTGTAGACTTGCATTACTTTCTCTTGTTGTCTGTCTGGGTGATGCAACCTGTGGCCCACTCCATCTTTGGGGTAGGAATTATGTAGTCTGGAAATCAACAGTACCATCCTGTTCTGCAAAACATTTCTACTCTCTCGCCTTCACTGCTGCTAGGCTTTCTTTCCTTTTCATTCTATCTTTTCTTTCTTGATGTTGGCCTTAATGTTGCTGTTGCTGATGCTGTTGTTCTGTTTGAATCAGGAACCAAAAAACATGAGACTTTTTCTACTTTTTCCACCTTTTTTTGCAGTTTTGGCACCACTCAGACTAATGGCACAGCTTTCAAAGCAACAACTCTGGCATTTTCATTGCTGAATCTTGAAGATGAAGTACAAACACACCACAAAGAGAAAGAAAGAAAGAGTTTGCCTATAGGTAATGTGCACTTTTCACTGAGTTAATTTAAGCTGACAGGAACCGGCTGCAGTGTTTGAGTGACAGAATTTACCCTATACAAAAAGGAAGTTGGTGTAGAGGAGAGGGGCACCAGAAACATTATGAAAACCTTTACTGATGACGAGGAAGGATATCCCATTTGGAGAGAAAACTGTGGAATAAGCCCTGCTAGCCATAAATATTTCAGGTGTTTCTACAGAGAACTGAAACCCACCACTGATTTGATTTTTTTTAAATAGACAGATTATGACTAGTGTTTTCTGATGCTAGTGTGTTTAGTTTAGTGTTCTCTACTACTGTTATACACTGGTTCATGATTTTCTTTAAATGTGACCTTAAAGGGACCCTCTTCTGCTGTGTTGTCACTTGCTTTTGGTTTTATTTGTTTGGGATTTTGGTTTTTTGGTTGCTTGGTTGGTTAGTTTGGCTTTTTTTTTTTTTTTCTGTGTTTGGTTGATTTTTGGTTTTTGGTTTTTTTTGTCTGATTGCATTCAAATAGATTTTACTCCTTAAAATAAAAAGTGGTTCTTCTGAGTGTCACTCTCCTTCAGGAAGGTCTGTGCAATCTGTTGAGGATTAGGGACACATTGTATGCAGGAAGAAAGTTGTCAGGGTTTAGATCAAAGTTGGGGCGGGTGGTAGTGGTGGTGGAGGGTGGGCAGGGAACTGGGGAGAAAAAGAAATCACCAAGCTGATCTCAGAGACTGCAAGGCATTCAGCCCCTTCTCTTTTAGGGTAACACGTATCTTTTCCCCACTACTTTCAAGGAGCTGGAATAACTATTTGAAAGATATGGAAAATCGCTCCTCACATGAGGCTTCAAACAATACTGAGATTTAGGTACCCATCGTTCTGAGCTGAAGCCCTAGTAAAATATTGGCCCCTTTTTCACCTCTCAGACTGTCAGAAAATTCTTTGCATTTTCTATTTCAGAAAGCCCTACAAATAATGGATAGTTCCTTTCAGAAATTGCCAGTAACACTCCACACTTACCAGGTTTTTAGAGCTCACAGTAGTGGCTGGATAGATGAGGCCATCAGGAGCCAGAGATATCATCAGCACAGAACACTCTGCTATTTATTTAGACTCTGAAAAAGAGCCTTCTTGCTTATTTTCCTAAAATAATTAAAATGCATCACTTAAGTTCCGATTTGCTAAAAAAAAAAAAAAAAAAAAAAGGCGTGGGAGCATAAATGTTTTGGCTCTGAGATGACAGTAAATATATCTTCACATCATGTTTTTATTTTACCGTTTCCAATGCATCTATCCTTCCTAGCCCCTTCCCCTCCCCCATTAATTTCTGAAGTGTCTGAAAGAGCTCTGAAGCTCACAGCATTATCCTTCCCCTCTTTACGGCGGGATATCAGATGTATTACCTTCCCCCTTTGCACGCCTGATGACGGGATGGAAGAATCGGTTCAGCCAGGGTGTACGGGCCCGCAGTGACACACCGGGCCGGCGAGATTGGCGGCGTGCGGCTGTGGAGGCACCGCTCCCGGGGGGCACCGCTCACTCTGCGCCCGGCCGCTCTGCCGGCGCTGAGCTTCCCCGTGGAGGGGCCGTCTCAGGCAGTGGAGTCCGAAGCCGCTGAGTCGGAGACCGTGCTTAGTCCCTGTCTGTGCGAATGTCGGGTCCGGTTCGGGCTTTTGATGCCGGTTTGTTGATGGGTTTTTTAACCCGCAAAACAAGTCTGGGGGCGTTACCCCAAATTCCTCCACTGCTGACTGGCTACACCAGGATAGGAGCTTCTTGGATTAACTAGGGGAAAATATATGTACACGTTAATTTCAATCTTCGTTCCCCTCCAAAGCTGAAAAATGTCTGCTATTTGCACGTTGTGCAGAGAACCCAGATCTATATTAATTTAAGAAGGGTAACTCCGGCACTGCTGGTGATGTTCATTTGCAATTTCTACACACTGACTATTATGTGCAGCAACTAATCCAGCCTTGCCTTGAAAACAGAGCTTTCACTTAGCTCGCTGCACTCCTCAGATTTCCTTTATAAGAGACCCGTTGTTTTGCTGGGATTTTATGATTTTTAATAACATTACATAGATATTTGAATGCACCCAGCACGTGTGTAGAGCTTTCCTTTTTTTTTTTTTTTTTTGGTTTTTTTTTTTTTT